>JAUMHH010156200.1:0-18367 GCA_032359455.1 Chlamys rubida | reverse complement strand
CAGTCTTGCAAGCATTGTATCATAAGAATTTTAGATGCTACCAGAAAAGTTTCAAACCTGCCTGAACTAAATCACAGAAGACGAATTTAATTAGTCTAGAATAGAAACTTTCTAACATGGACATCTTTTAACTTTGACGTGTTCTTGAAATTTGAAGCAAGAACTGCTTGAAGAAAATGTTCACAAATGTTTTTATATGATTGCACTAGACAAAAATACACGAGACTGGCATAATATATTCTATCTTCATAATACCAACATACAGGAAGAAAAAATGATATATAAAAGAGATCAATCTTTCTACTGGTATATACTTTGATGTTTGATTTGTTTCAGGGGTCAGAAGTTGAACTTTTTTTCATAAAACTTGGTCACCCTGTGAACATGTTTAGACTGATCGACTTAAAGACAGCTGATGAAATAATTACTGATGATTTGCTGCAGACAGTCCAAAACCAAGTGCCTACATTGAATATCACATCATTTTACCCTCAGGTTAGTAGGTCCAGGTTAGTCTGTCGCAAGGTTAAAGTTATTAATTTGTTGTGTAAATCATAAAGTGTAACCTTCAGATATGCATATGCAAGAAATGTATATATTTTATAAAATTATCTTTGCTCAATTAACTAATTGGTTTAAGATCAAATAATGTCGAGATGATGTTCATACATTGGGATATATACATGTAGCTTGTATGATAGAATGAAATTTGCTTGAAACTTCTGACCTTAAAATGATGCACTCGGCATACAGTACTTGTCTTGCCATAAGTTCATGTGGGCAACACTTAAACTCTTATTCAAAGTAGTGGTGGTGGTGGGGGTGGTGAGGGGGGGGGGGTCATTTCTGCAGATCTTGATTTGATATGGGTTGACCTAATATCAGGCACCGTCAAATAATGATTTAGGTGACCAATAGATAAAGATTATCTCAAAAATTATTTCTTCAAGGAAATAGATAAATGGACCACATATATTTCTGTTCTTATCTACTGTCAATTATATAATCACTTAATGATTATAATTTATTTTCCAACATATTCAACATAAAAAGTGACCACTTTTATAATGTTCTTTGTTAGATTCTGTCAGAAATACTATTCATTATAGTTTTAGTTATTTGAATTCAAGCCCTTCTGTCCACACAAAATGACTTGAAATGAATTTCTGATTAAATACTAATAATGTATAGTAATATCAATAAGTAAGCAAAGTATTGTATTTCTTTCCTTATTCAGCATGATTTTGTCATCGAGAAATACCATGTCAGGTTTTGGATGGAGAGTTATTTCCCTTATGTGGCAGCTGCTTGTGGAGTGTACCTCCTCCTGATAGTATCTATTGTGGTACGTGATTATGTATGATTAGCGATTCAATGTATAACATTTCTAGGTCACCTGATCCAACGCTCAAGTGATCATGACCTATAACGATAGTTCTTGTCAATGTTTGTGCAGTACCTCTGTTTTGCAAGTTGCTAAGTTAGCTGAACATTTTAAACTTCAGCTGAACTGCTACTTAACAGATTTCATGTACATTTAATTGATATGTTATACTGACACTGTCACATTTAATGGATATGCTATACTGACACTGTCCTGAGGAAGTGTTGTTATTGTAGAAATCAGAAATCCAATATGGCCACAGCCACTATTTATAAAAACTGTTTCAAAGTCAAACTTGAGTCCTAAATCCTAATCTATGTCTTTAACTTGATGAGGTTGGTCTACTGATGGTCCTGACAAAAGTGTTGAGAGTTTTTCGGGTTGATCAGAAATCAAATATGGCCACCAGGGGTGCCACTTTGAAAACCTTTTCCAACCTTAAAATCAAGTTTTAATGGGCTATTTTAACTGAAATGTGGTAAGGATGATTAACTGATGGTCCTTGCAAAGTGTGATTTTTCTTCTTTGACTGATCAGAAATTGAATATGGCTACCACAGCACTATCTTGAAAAACTGTTTTAAGCTTTAACTCAAGTTCACTAACATTTATCATGCTTTTATGTGTAGGTGTATTGTTGCTGGCGGAAGTCCAAGAAGGAGCCTCTGGCCCCAAAGGAGCTGACTAAGCCCCAGCAGGTGTACTACCCCTCCATCAAACCAGATATGAAGGACCCCATGATGATACAACCAGAATCTAGTCCTACATTTGTCACTAAGGGCTGTGTAACCCCAGTACAGACACCCCCAATGAGGGTCAAGGCAAAAGGACTATTAGAAAGGTCAGTGAGGTCAAGGCCAAAGGTCACTGGTTAAGGTAATTTAGGCAGCAGCTAAGGGTTTACTAGATATGTCAGATATACCAAAGCTGAATAATTGTTAGTGTGGTGTCAAGGTCAAATCTCATTGGAATAGAGGTCAAAAATAGCTTGGAAATGTCATTGTGTGAGTTTGGACTTTATTTATAGAAAAAAAGTGATGTCAAGGTCATTGAAAGATCAGTGAAATTGAGGTCAAGGTCCATACTTTGCTTTGAAACATAGATTATTTGGCATAATTGTTCAACTGAGGATATGTGTGGCTTGAGAACAGAGGTTGGATTATGTACTACATTGTCCATAGTTTCTACCAGTTAGCAAACCCTACTCTTTCTAACCACAATCTCCCTATTGAAACACTGTAATACACCTATAATGAAATATATTTACTTCCATGGTTGATCTTAGTTATAATTTCTCATCTTTCAGACGAGGTTCAAATGCTTCTTTAACAATAGACTTGAATGCCTCGCCAGAAATGAAGAGATGGGATGGGACACCACCAAAAGAAAGGTAAATCAGAAAAGTTGGTCATTGTAAAGGTTGGTTGGTTGGTTGTACATGGTTTAATGTCCTATTTACAGCTAAGGTCATTTAAGGACGTGTCTTCATGTGTGTTTTGTATGTGTGTATGTGTGCCGGAGACTGGATTTGTTAGTGTATTTGCCTTCTTGTTATAGTGTAGATATGATGCTGATTTTATAGTGCTATCTCACTGAAATGCAATGCTGAATGCACCCAGCGCAACATTCCGCCCAGCCTGGAGACAGAATCCATTGCTTTACTCACCTAGGCTAATGTTCAACCTTAAACCCAAAAGTGAGGTATAATTGCCAAGCAAGGCACTAGGAACCCTGTTACAATATTTGGGATCTTACTATTTCTTTCTACTTCTAACTACCTTTTATTTCCTAGCATCGTAAAGGGGGTTGGTTATGTATCAAGGGAGATATATAAAAGGAATTATTTCTAAGAAAAAATGGCAAAGGTGACCTTGGAATATGTTACCATAAGATATGTGGCAAATAAAACAGCATTATATCAAGGTTTTACGGTGTAGTGATGGTGAATTTGACAATGATTTTACTTGAATTTATTGCAGTACTGGTTTAGAGTATTTGTTATCTGCGGGGAACAGATTGAGCAGAAGAGACCTAAGATTGGCAGTCAAACACTCCCAAGCTTTATATGAAGAGTTTTGGGTAAGTAGCTCGCTGAAGTACTGGTGATATTGATTGTTGTCGAAAATCTTTGAAATCCAAATTATTGTCGAGCAGTTTCGTATTTAGATGTATCCTTCTGAGGTTTATACCCTGACAAGCCATAACTGGCTGAACTGGTCAGCAAGTAATAAAGTATTCTACCTTCTTGTGAAGCTGGTTAATGTCGAGAACACTTCCACCTTCTATGTTTTATTTTTACGTTTGAGATGACCCCCTACATACTGACCAGTATCCATTTTCCAGCGACACTACTTAAGGACCCCAACCCACATTGGATCAGCGTTGGCTCTTCTCACCCTTTGTTCTTCTGGGGTTTTATCGCGATAGACTCTTTCTCAAATCTCAAGATTTTTTAATATCAATCAAAATGTATCTTTTCATTAATATTTATGATGGGACATAAGGCATTATAGTTCCATTCAGACACCTTCCATGGTGTATATATGTTTGCAAATCTTAAGAGATTATCATTTGATCATTGCAATTATCAACAAAAGAGATGCATTTTTAGGCCAAATTGATTCAACCACTGCATAATATTATATTAATACTGTGCCCTTGTTTTACATTACGATGTTCCTGAACTGTTTAACAGTGATTGTAAGGAGCTTGAGATGGTCCTTTTTCATATTTGTAGGAAAGTTTGAGATTCTCCCAGGAATTTTAGGTTTGTTGGTTGCAAACTCATTCATTAAAAGATTAAAGTTCTTCTTTTTCTAATTTAATATTGATGAAAACGCTAACAAACAGGGACTAATCATCGAAAGGAAAATGCTTCATGAAAGTTTTATATTTGACGACTATTTATGTTATGTTTTTTGCACTTTTGTCAGGAAATTCCTATGAATCATCCAGAAAAAGTTTACGTGGCTGGGTCCGGTATGAAGAACAGATACAAAACTATTATACCAAGTAAGTATATATACAGCTCTTTTACTGAACAATTTGATGTAACATGAACTTCTTTTTCGAGAGAGTTTCGCACTAAATTCCAGTGAAATATGTTGAACAGAGGGCAATTTCGACTTGCGTAGGTGACAGCACTCTGTTAATTATGCATAATTAGATAATTCTCATTAGAACTTTGAAGGGAGATAACTCTATCCTATTTCACAGATATGATTTGTAGTAAGGTACCATATAACCTTCAGCTAATTAGTCTTTATTGATGTTGTTTGACTTTTTATTTTGATATTAATTTAGTTCATGATCATTTATTTGCTTCAATATTTCCTTGTAAATGAGTTTTATAAAGTTAATCTCACGGATAATTAAGATGGAAACAACCACAAGCTTTTCCTCTCCTGTCAAGGCAAATTCTCTTGGATCACAGCTGGGATTTCAGTTCATAATGAATTAACGAAACACCAAATTTAACAAATACTGAGGGGGAGCTGCTGTAACTAATACGAACATCTAAAAACAAATATTTGATGATCAACCAAAATTTATCAACAAGGATTTTAAAAAGTTTGTTGTTTAAGAGTTTTTGAAGGTTCCTTTGGGCTGTCAAGCTAATAGTTTAAACATTTTGATTCATTTACACTTAATAACATTGTATTTCATTCAGCTTGACTCAAACATAGAAATGCCTGTGTATTTGGTTTTGATGAGCTGGGCACGACCTGGTACTAATGCATACACCAATTTAGTTCAAACCAATTCCTCCATCCGTTACATCGAGGATACAATATAATGCAGGATCGGACAAAACTGTATCGGGTTATGTTCAGGTGACCTTTTAATTTTAACCCTTTCACCACTGTAGACCACAATGGACTCGTCCATATCAATGCATGGCAGGGTCTACTAAAGTTACATAGGGATGAAAGGGTTAAAGACTACTCCTGATTAGGTACTGTTAGGTGCCATTTTGTATAAAGATACCAAATGTCTTCGAGTAGGAAAAAGATTTCCTTCCAGTCAGATTATGCATTACATATATAGAATACCTTTAAGTATGATCTCATGGTAAGCATTCCTTTTGGGGTACACAACCAAGCATTTCCCTAAGATAGAGAAAAATGTAAATAGTAAAATATATAGATAAATTATGGAAAAAGGGCCAGCGGTTTAGATTGATTTTAAGGAATTTCTTTTTTTCACACTGTTTCCCTTTATTTCTTGTATTCAATAAAAAAAATCTATCATTATAGAAAAACTGAATGGAAATTGTCAATGAAAATTGGAAAAGAAATACTACACATAACGAGTCAATGTAACCATGGACATTTTCCATACAAAATCTGTGGAAAATGATAAATGAAACAAAAAATCTATTGCATTCTTTAAAAAAAATTACTGAATAAATGAAACCCTAGAAATTCTCCTGTGAAAATTAATGTAAAAATGAAAATTAGGGGAAAGAAAACGGTGGACCTCTTTTCAAAATTGAAAAAGAGGTCAGAAATGTCAACCCTGGACACTCGCTGTGGGAATTCTGTAGTTGGGTTAACTGCAGAACAAGAGGTCAAGTAAAAATAATCAATACCCACAAACAAGACGATGACAGTTCACATGGATTAACAAGAGAATTGCTTTCAGTCTGCCATCATTGACCATTATTACAGTACGAAAACATCATTTCCTTTTATGTTTGGGCTAATGTGCTACTGATATATATTTGATATGACTTGTTTCCTTCATTGGGGATGTTGTAAGGTTTCAAATACACGTAATATAGGTTTATATCGTATCTCAGAATGTCATCAGTGCTGTCAACAGGCCCATAACCCAGTCCGTACACACACTTATGGGAAGACACTTAAACAACTCTCAAGCCAAATTATGATGATGAGGGTTTTTTACCACCAATAAATTTTACTGAATGGCAATTTCATGTGATTATAACTTCAACTGTGCCTCCTCAAAGAGCAATCAAAAGTACAATTAATACGCGAAAGTGATGTAATATCCAGACACAATGACACTTGTATGGCTACAATATCTACTATATCGGCAATGAAAGAATTCATTCAAGAAGAAATAGAGGTTCCCCAATGAGTGATGGTTGGTTATCATGTTTATCTAACTTGTGTTAGTAATTTACAAATTGTATAAAGACACGAGGTTTACCGAGTGTCTTTTACAACTTTGAAATTAACTAACGAGAGTTAGATAAACATGATAACCTACCATCACGAGTTTGGGATCCTTTTTCTCCCATAACGTTCATATTTTATCTGGATGGGGGGCACAATTGCCGTGAATCATGACGTCACAATGGAAGATGACGTCGCAAAGCATTGTTACGTGACGTCACAAGTAAACAATTGACCAATAAAATCACGTCCAGGGTGTTACCCACTAGTGGGTAACCAAAAATGTTTACCAACTCATAGTTGGTTTATCCAATGAATCGGGAAAGAGGAAACTTATAGTGGTTGTGGGAGTGAGGAAACTTATAGTGGTTGTGGGAGTGAGGAAACTTATAGTGGTTGTGGGAGTGAGGAAACTTGTAGTGGTTGTGTGAGTGAGGAAACCTATAATGGTTGTGGGAGAAAATAGGTTGTATTGACTGTATCTAATATCCAAAATAAACACACAGGAATGGGTCAGTCGAAAGTAAGATCACCGGTGTCCAAATTATTAGAAAATTTATATTGAGGCAGGTTTACATTTAATAATTTTATAAAAATTTGACAATTGTTTCTAATGCAGTTTTCTAATTTCATGTTCAATTTGGCAATGTCAATGACATTTTCCTCAATGGTTACTGCTGAACTTTTATGATTTTTCCTTTGAATAGTAGTTTAATTTCACATACAACAAACTAAGGTTTGGAAATGGGTTCAAGACAGTCCGACTTTGATAACATATTTAATACATATTCGTCCGAATCTTAATTAAATTTGGAAGTTAGTGGATTTCCCTAGGCCTTTGTGGAGTGTTATGATGAAACCTCCTGAAAAGTTGCAAACATAAATTAAAAATAATTTAATGCTTTTTCTGTTGATATTCATTCTGTAGGTTTATGTTTTATGCTACTGTTGGATCGAGCCCTTCATATAGAACATCATCTGTTTACCCTAGCATTACTGTGAATTACCCAGTACCTGTATATTACACTCACTGAATTTCACAAATGGACAGTTATGTACATATTCAAAAGGGCACAAGTCCATGTTTTACCCAAGGTATAAATAATGGTTAGCAAATTGCTTTTGATGCTTATACAAATTTACATAAAAAGAAATATTCTGCAAAATGCCTGAATTTTCTATCCTTATTATTGAATAAAAAAGAATTTATCAAAGCCAGTTAAATTATGTGAATAATTTGGAAAATTAATCATGACAAAAGTAATAGAAAAATAATCATGATATAATCATGACCGTGGAGGCACGGTAGTCTAGTGGTAGGACGCCGGGCTCGTGACTGAAGGGTTGCGTGTTCGAGTCACGGCACGGCAGTGTGTTGTATCTTTGAGCAAGATACTTTACTCCGAGTTTCCACTCTATTCGGCTGTAAAAGAGTATGTGGTTGGGCAGTACTAGAACTATTGAATGCTAGCTGTTAGCGCCGAAATGGCAGCACCGGCTGTATGCTCCCCAGGGAGTTGAGAAATATGTTGGCTGGTTTCAAAGGCCCTATAACCACGGATAATAATTTGTGAACCACTTTGAGACGACCTATGAACTAGGTTGTGCTAAAGCGGTATATAAGAACCTCAAATTATTATTATTACAATTAATATAGTAGATGATAATATACCTGTATTTGTAAATTGCTGACTACTGAGTTGCTGACCCGAATCTTAACTAATATGCCTAAAAACGAGTGAAAAATATAATTCAGTACTGTATGCATTAATGTGAAATATGTAAGCTCCTTACAAAAACATACCTGTCAACCCTGACCCAAACCAAAGTGTGAGATTTGGTCTTGGAAAGTGTTAGATTGGCATTTGAAAGTGTGAGATTTTTTACGGCGTCGCGGCGTAACGTCGTTTTAGCAATCCTGAAGCCTGGATTTCACACTATTTTTACTCTCTTAGTAATCAAGTTGACAGATATATCCAGGCAATTCTGGCATGGGTAATTAAACACTAAATACATGAAACTTTTTTTTTTTTTTTGCAAAATCGTGAGATGAGATTGAGCACAACAATATTAATTTTAGACCCTAAAATCGTGACACACACGACCAAATCGTGAGACTTGACAGGTATGCAAAAACCCTTTCAGCAACAAATCATAAACACTCCAGTGAAAGTATTTTGTTCATAACTTAAAACAGGCCTACGTATACGTACCACACATATCAATAATGTCAACTATAAATTATGGGTGAAAACTGTTCATATGCAATGTTTAGAACAATTTTGATAATCTTCAGGGATGGAAATAAAAAAGACAATTGTATGACCATGTGATAGTTTCTGTATTCAAAGAGCACAGAAAATGCACAGGCAGGTATATTCTTTAAACCTGGGAAGAAACTGAACCATTGGCAGACATTAAGGATGGTGTGTATTAATTCCTAATTATCTCTCAGATTTATATCAAATAATGTCTGTACGATTAATAATTTCCCTGTGGTATTTGCTGTGTTTGTCCATTATCTGTTAAACTTAGATATTTTTATTGGGTTTCTAGAGCATTCTAGTAGCATTATACAGATATCAGGAAACAGAAGCTGTCGAGAAACTATCTGTCATCAAATCAGATCAATATTCTGTTAATGCAAACTTAAACTCAACATTATAAGTGGGAGTTTATCATGATTTTATATACATGAAATGCCACAAGAATGTTGCTATATTTATCCTGATAGGCCACGATTTCAGCCTATTACAGATAATTGTTTTTTGTTTTCTGTTTATCTTGAAGGAATTTTTTTTACAGATATTTGTGAAATTTGGTACTTGCATCATTTGTTAACATTTGAAGAATGTTTAGCTGCAGGTTCTATAATTTTAATGATGATTCTTAGGATAAAACAATTAACGTTCCAACATATACAATGTACCAATTATTTTATGCTTCAAGTGTTTCACAGCTTCAAGTAACGGGCACTCCCAAGAACTTCAGACTCAAATGCTTATCAAACCAGCACATTGGTGTTCTAGGGCCGGTTTGGAACACTTTAACACCTCTTTTTTATGATATTTATTGAGAAATTGAACGAGTTTATGTAAATTCAGCTGTCATCAATTCTCTGGGTCTTTAGCTCACCTGCCGGAAGGGCAAGTGAGCTTATGTCATGGTGCAGCGTCCGTCGTCAGTCCGTCCGGCGTCCGTCGATCGTCAACTTTTCCTTTAAACGACTTCTTCTGAATAATGGACATGCAGGCCTAGAGTCATGATATTTAAAAAATGTCTGAAAGCTTCGTTGGTAAGAGCCCAACAAAGTTTGAGAATTAAAATGACCTTGACATACTTCAAAGGTCACAGGAGTCAGATATGTCAAACGCTTCAAATGACTTCTGAAGAACTGAAAGGTATAGAATCTTCATATTTGACTGATTGTTTTGTGCTGAACTGTAAACAGAGTTATAGCCCTTTGATTAGTTCTAATACCAAAGTATACTCAATACATTGCCTTGTTTCTTTAAAAATGTGTAAGTTGCATAGGCAGATTATAAAACAGCAGATATGTCATTAACTGTGTACAAATTGTGAGAACTCCTGTTGATAGTTCTTGACTTGGCAATGTCGGCCTGTCCGCAGCCTAGCCAACAGACTCTTGATCACATGGCACTCAAATATGGAGACAGCAGGGATGAACAGAGACTCAACATATGTATAATAGGATCTAAGGATTTCTCCAGTGAGATTTGGGTTTGAAGGAGGTTTGTGTGTACTTAACTGACATCTGTCTCCGAGCCATACAATACGGGAATAATGTGTGCTGATGTGCTGGACGATAATGCAATGATATTGGTTTTTGATTGCTATTGGAAATGTTGATTCTTTGAACATTATGGTCCACTGTCAATCTAAAGATGCATCGAGAAACATAAAAACATACCTTTCTGTTATTAGCTAATGCATTTTAAAACGTGATTTTTTGTTTTGTTTATTTGCACTTCACTTTGATGTTGAACATCTTTTTTTTCAAATCAACTAAAAATACCTAGCTTGCAGATTGAATTTTAGATGATTGTTTTCAGTAATGTTATAAAAAAAATAGTCACCTAATAAAATACATTGTTAAAAACAAATATCTGTACATTTTAGTTCACCTTTAAAGGAACAAAAAGGAAAAGTAAAACAAACAAAGACAACTTGACTGTGGAGATAGCAGCTGAAAAGCTTAAAAAGAAAACTTACCGGGTATACACCTGAAAAAAGTAGTAGTTGATTTGTTAGATATTCAATATATTCATACACCAGTAATATGTGTAAAACATTCTAAAAATTAATTAAACTATGTTTAATTTAAGTTGACCTTGACCCTGCAAAAGACCAACAATACATGTTTTCTATTATCCAATCACAATAAATTTTCATGTAAAATATTTAATTTGTAAGAACATTTTGGCATTTCCGACTGAGAGTTCATTAGAGTCCATATAATCACATTGAGTACACTAAATTGAAGAATTTGTGTGTACATCGAATTAAGATCACTATCAGTTGCATGCTTCTGTAAAGTTTTGATGACAAAAAGTTGTTTACATGTTGTTGTACGAAAACAAAAGAAAGAGACCGAGTCTAGGGTTCCTGTGATAATGTTGGAAAGTCATTAAGAAATTGCCGGGAAGTTTGTTCAGTGGATAATTGAAATGAGAGATAGAAACAGGTAATTCTGTTGTAGATAAGTCAATTGTAATACAGTTTGTAGGTACCAGCTATAGCACAGAGTGTAGTTGTGATATAGCACGGCATCCGTTGTCCATCCCATTGCCATTGACTTTTCATTTAACCCTTTCACCACTGTAGAACATAATGGACTCATCCAGATCTATGCATGGTAGATTCTACTAAAGTTACATAGGGGTGAAAGGGTTAAGGGTTCTCGTACCACTGACAAAAACTGTAACAAAGTATTGGAAACTGTTTTTGCAGAATGACTATAGATTTGATAAATCATTTCTGAAAAGGTAACCATACCTTGCGGAACTTTTATGAAAAAGTAATGAATATGAAATAAACAAAATATAATCAACAATATAATGTTCTGAATGTAAAAATTTAGCGGAGCTAGACTGGGTTTCGAACCCTTGACTTCAGACTGTTATACTACCCTCTAACTGACTGAGCTACCTAGTCAAATGAAGTGTCCTGGCCCAACTGTGCTACAGTTATATCCAAACAGAAGTTAAAGCTGACGGTGCAAGTTAAAAAGCTTTCATTGAGATTTAAAACAAAAAAAGCTGGTTGTGAGATCTTCCCCAGTGACAATCTCGTCTGGCTGTCGTATCTAAGGAAGCGCCGACATTTTAGGATTTACTTGCTTGGTAATGAGTATGGGTATCGCTGGGTATAAAAAGCGCATTACCTGTCAAAACTTCTTTGCTCTACACACCTATGAGGCCTAGAATGTTTATCTTTTTCCTAGCTGTGTTGGAGGGCTATCTAAAATTGTTCAAATAAGTTGTAGTCCAGTTAGTAGGTATCCCTTTGTCATTGTAAAATTTCATTTTGCTGGATACTATGAAAGGGACTGGGGTCAATGTGACCTAAAAATGATGATGTTTATCGCATGAAATTTGAAAAGTATATGCAGCCAGAAAGTTATTGTTAAAGTTAAATGTGCAGATTTGCCATTTTCATCTGATGGTTGATGATATTGGAAATATAAAATAAAATAATATTTGTTTTATTTAGCTGTACAAATTGAAACAGAATTTAATTGCAGCATTTTTTTTTTCAGTTGGACATTGAAATTACGTAAAAATGCATTAGGATAAAACATGTTTACTCAGTTGTTAAAAAAAAAGTGTATAAATCTCAAAAGCTTATAAATAGGCTTTAGCCATTTTGTTACAAAATAAGTCGATTAAAGACCAAATTCCAGGATTAAATGCCTTCCTAGTCATCATTTGAGTAAAGGCCTGTGTTTGATCAGGCACAGTAAAGAACAGATTTCACAGCTCGACAGTTGGACAGAGAAATTCCCGTTGATTAAATCCAATGAGCTGCGATATTATACAACTTTATAATTGTCTGTGTTTGGTCAGATGCATTGTGGGATAGGAGGTAAGCGGGTGAAGTAGGGTTTAGTAGCTAGGTGATCGCCAGGTGATTAGCCAAGCCTCCGTACCACGGACCTTCCTTCTGATGTAACCCTGGATCAATAACAACGAGAGTGTGTATATCTCCCCGCACGACTAGTGCAGCTTATCCGGGTATTGATATTCCTACAAACATGCTGGAAAGGTACAACCTGCATTTGTGAATTGCAGGTTTATTCCCTCTTTTCTTCAGGCTAGGTTCCAATGATTGGAAGAACATTTTATTTCGATAACCATTATGACAAATTGACTTCTTCAACACTAGGATATGTACTTGTTATCTGTTGTTAGCTGTTTTTATCACGAGTTTGATAACGCCTTTCTGGTAGTGTAGCCTTCGAATGTGTTTTGTGTAGGTTTATAAATTCTCTGTTCTACCAGACCCTTTAATTCCTCCAGGGAGTTTAAGCACTTCATTTCGTCCAAAAAAATAAAACCCGTCCATAAAATTAATTTGATTAGTCAGTTATCTGTCTGAAAATTGAATTGTCAAAATAAAGAAGAAGTAAAAACGGCACTCCCTATCGCAAACACGGAAACCGGCACATAAAGTCGAGTAAAAACGAAGTCCTGTTACACACACAATTAAAACAAATTATTATCAAATGCTAGGGGGATAAAAAGTGCAGTTGTACTTCTGAGGATCAATTCATCATCAATATGATCTGTACCAGCTGGGCTAGCCCACTAACATTTCCTGCTTATTAAAGTGGAGAGCAAAAAAGGGTACCATCGGTGTGAAATATTGTGAAATATTTTGATAAGCTTTTGTCTGGAGGCAGAAGGACCTCGACCTGATAAGAGTGTTGGTCCCCCCCTGTAGACAGAGAAAATACCTAATAGGACGGCAAGGAGATGGTTTAATTAGGAAGAAGTAGGTCCCCTGGAGAGTCGGGGACAGTGGCTGATATGGACACAGTATCGAGATGATATAGGAAAGGATTATCAACGTGGAGGCTGAAGAAGTCAGTAAAAAGGAAGTGATGGTCACCATGACGGCTAAGAAAGTCAGTAAAAAGGAAGTGATGGTCACTGTGGAGACTGAGGAAGTCAGTAAAAAGGAAGTGATGGTCACCATGGAGGCTGAGAAAGTCAGTAAAAAGGAAGTGATGGTCACCATGGAGGCTGAGAAAGTCAGTAAAAAGGAAGTGATGGTCACTGTGGAGGCTGAGGAAGTCAGTAAAAAGGAACTGATGGTCACCATGGAGGCTGAGGAAGTCAGTAAAAAGGAAGTGATGGTCACTGTGGAGGCTGAGGAAGTCAGTAAAAAGGAACTGATGGTCACTGTGGAGGCTGAGAAAGTCAGTAAAAAGGAAGTGATGGTCACTGTGGAGGCTAAGGAAGTCAGTAAAAAGGAAGTGATGGTCACTGTGGAGGCCAAGGAAGTCAGTAAAAAGGAAGTGATGGTCACCGTGGAGGCTGAGGAAGTCCGTAAAAAGGAAGTGATGGTCACCATGGAGGCTGAGGAAGTCAGTAAAAAGGAAGTGATGGTCACCATGGAGGCTGAGGAAGTCAGTAAAAAGGAAGGGATGGTCACTGTGGAGGCTAGCTGGTGTGCTGTCATTTAGTATTGACAGTCCCATTTAAAATAAAATATGAAATGTGACCACTTCCGGTTGAAATTGTTTCCTTGTTTATAATGCAGGCATAAAGAGATGTTGACCCATTTATTGGTGTCATGTTTCTGAGCTGTACTGTGGTGTCTGCGATGGTAAATTTCCAATTGGAAATGGGTCATGGAAAGCAATATAATGAAAAGATTTGTTTTTAATTCCTAAACATTGCTTTGGAATCGAAATAAAGGTTGAGATAGAAGCATTGTGTATCTAGATTTCAGGAAAATCTGTCTCGTTGATAAGTCGTACTGTGTGCTCAATACTTGATATGCATGTATGTGGATCAAACTTGTACAGGTTTCCATCAGCAGTCACTGGTTATACATATTGAATGAGGAATGGACTAGGACTAGCACAGAACGCTTTGATGTATAGGCCAGTAACATGTATTTATGCATACAATATGTCCATCAATATTGGCCCCAGTTCTTCCAAATCAAACTCGTAAAGACTTTATTTACAATGAATTCCTAACGCACTTGACCTTCAAACATGTACCCTTGATGTTAAGAAACTTGTGTCGTTAACCTTACAATTAAGTGTCCCTTATGATTATTTTCGGTCCCAATATGACGATACTGTTGCTTGGCCTTGAAGCTACTAAATATCCAACTTGACTTTGAAACTTGTATCATTGATGTTGAAGACACAATGTGTCCTTGACTTTAAAACCTCATTGTATTCTTGACCTTAAACATATGTCCTTGACGTTTTTCTGACATTAAACTATTATATGTATGTATAAGCTTTAAATTGTGTTTGTGACTCCAGCCTAGCTGGATTCCATTGCATTTTCTAAGGTACATTAACCCTTTCACCCCTATGTAACTTTAGTAGACTCTACCATGTATTGATCTGGATTAGTCTATTATGGTCTACAGTGGTGAAAGGGTTAATTGGTGCCTGTTATGAGTCGAGACCTGGCCCGGTTGTTGCTGGAAAGGTGGTTAAATTGACCATTGATTAGTGAAAAATTCCAATTGCTGTCATTAGGAAACAACGGCTTCAAAAACAAATGCAGTCTCCAAAATATATCAATTTCATCTGATTCAACAAATCAAGAGCAGTGAAAAAATATGAGATGTTCTTTATCTTTTTTGCATTCATAGTTGAAGTTTTCTCTAGCCACAGGTTAACTCCAACCAAGCCTGGATGTTATACAGTAAATCCCCTCCACCATACTATCACACCTGTGTTGTTGTTGTTGTAGATGAACATAGCCGGGTGATACTGCCAGACAGTGAGTGGGACCCTTTGTCATCATACATCAATGCAAACTACATCAGAGTAAGTGGTTCATATTGGTGAAAAGCCGGACTAAAGTCCAAGGCCAAGAGTCATTGCCAAGGGCAAGGTTATCAAATTTGATAGGCGAAACGTCCCGGGTCGAGTGACATAAAAAATATACAATATCGTCACATCATTGTACAGGTAAACAATACAAATTGCTCACTCAGTCATAGCTTGACAAATGGACCAGTCGGTCTTGAAACATTACGACACGTTTAATACGTACATTGATTGTGTAGAATGTAAAACTTTGATTTATCATATTTCCAAAATGATGAATCGTATTGAAGATATCTTAGTATACCTATTATTAAAAAGATATATATGTATATAGTTTGTTGTGTGTTACAGCATATCATATCTTGAAATATGTTTCAGTTAGAAACAACATCTCAAAAATATTTTGGCATGAATTTCAAAGAAAATTTTCACTATTTCTTGATATGAATTTCAAAGAAAAACAAAACCTTTGCATGTATTTCAATGAGAAACCAATTTCTTGAAATTTATTTTGATGAAAAACAATATCTTGGCATGTAACTCATCAGATGATCTCTCTGAGTGTTAAGTAACACTCAGCTTCACTGCATCACTGCACATTGAGATAACTTTCATGTTGTTGAAACCACGAAATAGATAAATGTCTGTATAGTATTATTCTAAGTCTTTTTTAGTCCTTGTGTGATGTGCTGTGGTATCTATGTTTCTATTTCATACCTCCCAGTAATCAAGTAGATATACTGTGGTAGGTGTTATGTCCTAAGGATTGGTTTAACTTCCAGAACCTGAATTCCAGTGGATAATTCTGTTCGTTTTTAGGGAGAGGAATTTTTGGAATGCACAGCAGTGTTGATGCTAGAATATTTAGTAAATTGGGTTTATATAAACATGATGCCAGAAGAGATTTTGTAATTCCCCCAGTGCACATTTTGTGATAAATTGAGTTACTAGATAATTTTGATGCCAGTAAAAACAAATTAGATATAAGTCATACCAACAGTTTCTTCTATCCATATCGAAAATAATAAAAATTAAAGGAGCTGTTTTATAGTATTTTAATCATAACAGCCCATATTATAATTACTGCAATTATAATTAATTCATTGGTGTTTTTTTTTCTAATTTGCATTATTGGTTTTAATTACGTTTGGATTTCCTGGGTTGAAGAATATGATATTTAAGCTTGCAGATAGGAAATTTGCTGTATAACTCTAATGTTCTCAATATATGTAATTGAATGCGAGAAATTTGCTGAGTTGAAGAAGATAAAAATGATTTAAGTTTGTATATATGGGAAATTTAGAGTATAACATTTAAATATAAGTATTGAGAACTAATTGTTTGATGTATTAATCCAGAGTAGTATCTAAGATTGAATATAAGAAATTTGCTGGTTTTGAAGAATGTATTGTCTTGTATCTACCTCATGCTTTGCACAGCGGCTTTTAGTTACAGTGTAGCGTCCGTGGTACATGTCCTTTATAAGCTTGTGTGTCTGGCTGACCCATTAGACCTTACTGAGACCCCAAAGTTATTCCTCCTCAGTAACTTCTAAATCTATCACCTCATCGTTGAGCAGCGGGTCCACTGGTCAGTGGTCATTATTTCCTGTCGTTGACTAAAACATCTTAATCTTTCTCACTATAAGTTCACGGCTAGCTATAGTGCAGTGGAATTCTTCTGGCATCAGGTGCCGGTTTGATTAAAATGTGTCTGGTATGCTTGGTACATAATTTTCAAAGTAATTAAACTCATAGTTACATTAAATACAGTTTACTTGTTGACTATAATTTATTTCCTCCTATCACTTTAAAGTTAATTTTATATCAGATATTGGTATTTATCTGGTTTTAATTTATGAATGATATTTTTTAAAAGTCAAATTCAACCACAGACCTATGAAATAGTGTCTTTTATGACCCTACAAATTTAAAGTCAAGCAGTAATTCATTGGGAGACAAGTTCAGATTGCAGCAGAATATTTACTGTACAATACAAAAACTGAACACATCTGGATCAGGTTCTCTATAATTAGCCAAATCACACCCATCAGAGCAGCGATCCTTCCACAGTAATAAGTTCCATCTACACGACATTCCAAATGATACTAATTGTGAAGCAGAAGACTGTTTAGTTCAGTTACTGCTGTCTAATATATATAGCTATATAATTCTGTCTTCCCTAATTGGCAAACATTGGACAGGAAATTATGCTAATCTTTAAACATCGGGATATCCTTATGATATCTGTAGACAAATTAGTATTAAGCCTAAATGATTGGAATGTCGCTCAACCGTATAGCGAGAAATATTTGTCCTAAAATTGGAAGCTTTTATCCTTTCTAAATGTGGTAAATGTTACAAATTGGGCAATAATGTTCCAGCCAAATAAACCCATTCCCAAGTACAGCTGACCCTTTGAAATGATTAATTAACAAACAGGAGTTGTCTTTCTTTCATTGGGTAGCAATGGCACATTTCCTTATATAACCAGTCAGAATATGAGTGGACCAGTTGACTGCCCGAAGGGCAAGTGAGCTTGTACTGTGGCATGGCATGCATCATTTGTCCGACTGTAAATGTCCATCAATTTTTCCTTTAAAAAATTCTTCTAAAGAATGGAAAGGCCTAGAGTCATGTTATTTGACTGGTAGCTTCCTTGGATGAAGCCCCACACAGTTTGCAAACAAAAATGACCTTGATCTACTTTTAAGGGGTGAAACATGTCTAAAACTTCAAATAAACTTCTTCTGAAGAACTGAAAGGCATATAATGTCAATGCCTAGGTAGCTCCTGGG
>JAUMHH010156189.1:0-18367 GCA_032359455.1 Chlamys rubida | reverse complement strand
CAGGCTACGTCCATAGGGAGATACGACAGGTATGAAAGAGAAATACATCATCATGAGTGTTGATATTATTGATTACCAAACCCGCAGCTTCACTTCGAGCCGATCGCATGAGTTAGATATCTCAGCCCGAGTGTTGAGACTTTTCTGTCATACCTTAACGTAGACGTCCGGTAATTGTTTCCCCTCGTGCTTTCTGTCAATAACATGGTTCAAAACAATACTTATCAGTAGTTACAACGTGTCCTCACATCTTCAGATATTGTTGACATCAAATTTATTTGACTCCGTGACGTCATATTTTTGTTTCTTTCAATTGTGTGTATTACATCTTATGTAAATTCTTTCCTACCCTTAGGGTTAAAAGATATCCTAAAAATGTAAAACAGAAAAACACAGTGCCGTAAATTGCGGGTAAAAAACGGAGCTTTTCCAACTGAAACTGTAGACATACCTGTTTAGATCGGGAGAAACACCGGTTACTCAGGACAGACGATCTCCGTTACAATAAACACGACCCCGAGACAGACCCAATCTATCTGTCAAAATGTCTCCCCACGGATGTATTCACGCTAAGTGTCTGTTTGCCCAGTACGCTCTGTCGTTCCCACCGCTGACACCGGAAATAGCTATTCGATTACGAGGAATTTTATTCCATCAATATCCTTGGAGACAAAAGTGTGTCGGATCTCCATGCCCCCCCCCCCCGCATTATGTACAGTATTCTACAACTTTTACACAATTAATAAATTCTTTACAATTAGGGGATAACCCTACAGAAAAATCTCAAATACAGCAGGATTATCTCTATTCTTATTCATATCAGCTACATCCAAAGAAAGAAACGAAGATTTAAAAATATTTTTGTGCCTTTGCTTTAACAGTTCTCGGTCTTGGTGACGTCACTAACATTGGACATACAATAGACAGTAACCTTACTTTGTAAACTCACAAGGGAAAGTGAACTTAAGAAGAAAGTATTAAAAAAAGAAACAACAGCAAAAAACTGAATTACATTGACCTGTCGCGGTCGCGTTATTGTTCGGGACGTCATCAGTGATTGATTTCATGACGTGCCGGGGTGAGCCGGGGTCATCACGTCGTTGACAATTGCCATCCGCTCCATATACTAAATTATAAATTATAAATTACGGCATATCGTGGTTATACCGTTGCAAATTATATCAATTGACCACTCGAATACCGTGTTACATCTCAAATGAGTTCGAACTCTCAAACGTTTTTGAAGAACCTCCATTTCTAAAATGCTCATGTCACTGTCTTTAACCTATCATCGGATGACAATCGATATAGCTAATGTATCTATCGACAAAATTTGTCATTATCTGTCGTTCAGGCGTACACGTCTGTCTTAAGTGACGACAGGATTCGCACGCACGCAGTTTTAACGTGACATTTTCTCCACACAAAATGTTTCAAGGCTGCGGTGGTTTGTTACATGCATTTTATTCTCATTAATCATTTGTTGATGCTTAAATAGGTCGCTTGAGTAATTAACAATGACTGACCTGGCCGGTAGCGGTGCTTGCTCCGCACGTGACTCAGAAGCCCATCGCACAGCTGGCTAAGCACAACAACTGAATGTAAAAATTTCAGCTAGTTAAGAATTTGCCGTTTATCATGATGCCGCCGCCTCGGCATAGTAAAGATTGATTGAAACAGGGAAATATTACTGTTATAAAGGAATACTCATTAATGCACATCGTTTTTTATTTACATACATTAAAATTTCCGTTGTAAGGCCTTTAAATAAACTATGCTACTCAAAATGATGTTACTAAGACATATATATGGTACCATGAAGTATTCAGGTATTTCTGTCGTTTTGTTAGAGTAATCACAGAAAGATTCTGTTGTGATATAGAATTCAGACTTTGACGGAAATTCCCGAATAGATTACGATTGACGCGACGGAAATTCCCGAATGGATTCCGATGGTCGTTTGTCGCCTGACAAAAATGGTAACCATAGGAATCGTTTTCTAAAAAAAAATGAATGCGTCATTGTTTTAGCTTCAAAATTAGAATTTGGCTTCGTTGTTTTTAACAGTATAGTATAGGAATGTTTTTAGTGTTAATTTGAATCCTAGTTTTAGTGTTAGTGTATCGCAATTACCGAGTATCATTTAGAATAACAGGATTAGTGTTAAAGTATACATTTCAACCCTTACGCAGATACGCTGACTTTATAGCAAGTCATTTGTCTGATGACGGTAACAGTGCACTTACCGTACTAGTCATCGATACGTCACATAGAAACTCTTATTGGTTGTGTAAAAAGAACTTTTCATAATCCACACTAAGTATTGTCCGCATATTCCTATCACGTAAACCACACAAATGACGAAGTCCGCATGCTCTAAAACCATGCAAATTACTGACGAAGTACACATACTCTAATAATGTAAATCACACAAATAACTGACGAACTCTGCATGATCTTATGACGTAAACCACAAAAAAATACTGACGAAGTCCGCATACTTTAAAAACGTAAACCACACAAATTATGACGCTTGCAAGTTATATTTACGCCGTTATGTAAAGTGTACGAATTTGAGCTGGTTAAGTACATGAACTCGTATGAACGAAACGAATATGGCTGGCAGTGTTATTAAGATTCTCTCAGGAAAATCAATATTGGGATGGTTTTGTTCATTACCTTCCTTACTGATCGGTGTCCATCAATAAAGACGTAGTGTCTAATTGGTTGTGTGGACCTTTGTCTAATTGGTTGTGTGGACCTTCGTCTAATTGGTTGTGTGGACCTTCGTCTAATTGGTTGTGTGGACCTTTGTCTAATTGGTTGTGTGGACCTTTGTCTAATTGGTTGTGTGGACCTTGGGGTAAACTGTCCGCGAGCGGATACTTGGTACGTCTTCATGTGGCGACTATTTAAACGATTACATTAACGGTTTCAGTCATAGTAGCTGAACACAACCCCCCCCCCCCCCCACACTTATTTTGTTATAAGTAAACATTTAAAGGTTAATTTGGAAAAGGTGTCGACAAACAGCTAAAATACAGTACAGGTATCTAAACCATAGTCAGAAAACCCGATTGCAAGACTTGTACTTGGGCGAGCCTTGCAGAGAAACCTTACTAATTCGGACAGTTTGGCTCACTGTCGTAAAAGATCCAGCTTGTCGATATCAGCAGGATCCGGGTTAGAGGGGTTTCATTATATACTAGTACACGAGATATAAAAATCGTAAAAAAAATTCATTTCCTCATCTGCCGACCGTCGAATCTGGCGTCGCCGGTTCAGCTTAGAGTGGTATTTTAGTGTGTTTGCACTGAATTCATGCGTTCTGATGTATACACATATAAAATATAGGTCGAGGTGAACAGCCTATATACGAAGCTAACTGTACGGCTTTATATTGGATCTACATGTGTCGCCGACAAATAGTTATCGGTTGACATACGGACGAAAACGTGAATTTCTTTGTCATAACAAATACTCGCGTATACGACTCGACCTGCAAAATATGTGGCGGAAAACTGACCGATTTATTGTTGTAATAGTGCAAGATGCATGTGAATTGAATTTCATACCCGATTTGTCTGATTTCATATTCATGTTAGTCTTATAAATGGCATCTCGGTGCTATCGAGAAACCACACAGCGCATAGCCATGATGATTAACGTTATTCATCTGCGCAAATGTTCTAGGTCGTTGACCGGAAGTGACTACTTTGTAATCTGGGTGAATGACCACTTCAGACAGTCGGACTCGACCTTTCGCTTGGCGAGTGTCCAGCTAGCACGACTATAAACACACTTGTCGATAAATGTAGCCGGCACACCTGTCTTTGTTAAAGTAACGCTGTCAGCCGTACAACTGATTATCTTCTCAAAGCCGCGATGTGTAAAAACAAAATTCCTCGTGACGCGTGTTATATTGTTATTTTTTTACACAAAAGACTCTACAATCCGGATTAGGCCTCGATTTCCGGACGCTTTGCGATAAAGTAAGTACGGGAAAGTGTGTCGGCATTTTTTCAGTTGTAATCGCATGAATCGGATTTTAAAAAATCTTGTGCATTTCGAAACAGTCTAGAAAAATATGAACACACAATAACACCCATTCGAATAATGTATTTTAAAACATTAGTTGGACACGTGGGAAACTCCCATTTTTAGCTCATCTGGCACAAACTCCCTGTAGGAATTGTGCTATCGCACGACCTCCGTCACAAAACGTTTGCTCTAAAACGACTTCTTCTTAAGAACTATGGTACCAAGAATCATATGTAATTTGCTTCACTCGTCTGCTATTACACAACAATTGTTTTGATATTCAAATATTGATGTATAGGTGAATTCGATTCTGAATTTTAATAGCGATATACACTAAGTGACCAAGAAACTTACCTAACTTTCGACAATAACAAAGCATGATCGGGAAAGGGATGCGGTAGATTATTTAACTTTAAGAAATAGAGCATTCCACCATAATTGTTCTGCAGCTATATATAACTACGGTGCCTGTACGTATCAGAATGAGGCTTAATTGACTCGGCCTTACAGACTATTTAAGGGCGACAAAACGATCCTTTTATCACTTCAGCAATGGTTTGAAACATAATATTGTATGTCTGAATCAGGTCACCTGCTAACGTTACGCACCGATTATTCATGTGCATACACGAATAAATTGAAATCTGAAGATTGCGATTAAGTAAGACAATGTTATACAGTACTAGTAGTATCTACATACGTAATACAGGTAATATGCGTCTCAGCCACAGTTATAATATCTCTTTAACCACAATAAAATGGCATCGAGTTGTTAGATCGTACACTAACACAGAGGATAATCGCATGTTTATAGTAATGTTAGAGGACAATTGTCCTTGTTCCGAAATGCTTACTGCCTCATGTATTGTCAACATCACAATTGGAACTCCTCGGCCGATTCGGTCATCTTCGATGGAATGAACTGTAATCGGGGCGAGTTTGTTCCGAATGGTCAACATCACTGAAGCCGGCGTCATACGAACGCGCCTGAAAGCCTCACATAAACAAACTCTGAACCTTGTTTTGTTTACCCTGCATCAAGGAATGTAAACTCAGCTTAGCTGTGAACATGAGGATATCAAAATACATAACGTGATGTTATGTAATGCTCATTTGCGTGATAGTTTATTCCCGGAAGCAACTAAAATACTAAAACATTAACCAACACGTCATCATAAAAGTCTGGGTTCCGGAAACAACACGCATTTGATGAGACAAAAACTGTTTACGTCTATTGAAACTCGAAGCAATTGGCGGCGACATAGCCTCTATAAGACGCAAGCATGTATGCTGAAAAATACATGCTCAGCGTTTTAAGTCGTCCAGGTGTACTTACATTGCATATGTTAAAATTACGGTAAGTCCGACCCCAGTAATATCAAGTAGATTAGGTTACTCACTTTTGGCTTTAATATGAGCGTGCGCCCAGGTGAGGAAGGCAATGGGTACTGTCCCCATGCCGTCACGTAATCTCAGATTGTAATGATTAGGTCACAATGACAACGATACGGTACATACCGAGCAAGAAATGTCTAGAACTTTTCACGACTATTAGAGAGCATCTGGCGAGATAAAAAGTAAATTTCTTCAATTCGTTGCATAAAATCTCATATGAAATGTGTACTCATAGAAGATTCTACACAGATAACGCGACCTAGTTAGGGAATTGGTGCACGTACTACGGAGAATACTGAGAACACGTGTTGGGGATGTTAATAGCCTTAGAAGTTAATGACCCCTAGCGGGAGGTTTATACCAACGCTGGTATACGACTTCCGGTGAAGAACATGTCGTTAGCGGTTACATAAGATACACACGCGCAGACCTCGTATATACACACATATATATAAGTATGATAGATATTATATAATAGTTTTTAAAATGTGTAATATCTTAACCTATCGTATTAAAAGCATTCTGAACGTGCGTCACTACCATCATGATGTGTCACTTCCGGTTGTAAGAGTAAAAGCGGTGCATGGAACGTGATATACATTGAATATTGCAATTTTTTCGTTTCATATAACGTCAGTCGCGAGTGTAGATGTGGGTCGTCAATACTTCAGATGTACGAGTGATATACATGTGAACAAATATCCGGAAATTGCATGCATCCTAAAGTATTCATGTATATGCACATATGAGTTGCTGTTTTAGACAACTTCCGCTTTTTGGCTCTATACAAAACTGTTTGTTTGTGCTTATCCGGTCTTACGCTCTACTATACTGGATAAAATACGCGTTCTTCAGCCTAATTTCCGGGGATCAGTAACGTAAATAGATACTCTTTTCTAAGGTGCGAAATAGTGTGAAAGTGTCAACCTGCCCGGAGTAACGTGTAAGTCGGGAATCGGATCGCTCGCCATGGTCAAGTGTTCATTGACATCTGACTTTTTGTTTCGGATAATGATTTGTGTAGTAACATAAGTGTGGTACATTATTGTACGTGCTATAATAATAGTACATGTGTATAAATACATAACACATCAGATGCATGGGCGGTACAAAATCGGTCAAAGAAGGAAATGCGGTCAGGGAAATGGCGTAGTAATACCAAACCCACTGGATGACGTAATTATAAATAGTCCAGATTGTTAAAACAGGAATAACAATGCTAAGGGGCATTCCTGTTAAAACATTATGATTAATATCAATTATGATAAAATTGAGTCTAGGATAGTAATGAAATAATTGATTTTAATTACCCGTATTTTGAAATGAAAATGTTTGTTATTATCAAACTATTGTGGACTTCATTTAGAAATAGATTGGGTTTTACTGTCCGATCTTTCGCTATTAAGCGCGAATATACCTTTCTTCCCTGATACCCGATTTGATTGATTTGTAATTTTCAAATTCTTTGTAGGTATAATTTGTTGTGTGGTTCAATTAGTACAACACTGTCCCAATTTTCGATTTTCAAATGAAACATTTAACAACTGACGTATCGCCAGGAAAAGTGTACTGGACATATATATTTTCTTTTGTTACAATAGGCTCTTTGGAAATTATATTGGTTGAAAAATCGATATCGTAATTATAAACGGGTCTCGTTTAACGCGTCGCCAATTTTTTTTATAGACCATATGTACATATTGATTTGAAGTTAGACTATGCGTTGAATGTATTGAAGTCACTATCTGTTACAGTTTACATATAAGTAAATATTAACTATTATTATCAAGGACATTCGCTTGTTTGTATAGACTTGTGAACAAATGTCGTCATGTTCGATCTGAACTCGAGGCCCCAAGCCTTGTCGTCTGTATAGTAATATTTTCAATCGCCATTTTATTTGTGCTTAAAATCATGTTTATTATCACTGGAATCTATCATCAATTCGTATTACAGTATATTTAATGATGTTATATAATCAAATTATGTTTGGTTGGTTAACTCATTCACACCTGAAGTCACATTTGAACTCTTCCAATTCAAAGGTGGGAATGGTTCATTGTGAAATTTTAAGGGTGAATGAGTTAAGACACGCACTACTTTCCGTGACGTAAATGACGCGAGGTCGACTGTTTACGCATGTAAGTAAGTAAACCACAAATGTCGATACGCCAGACATACAGCTTAGCGTCAGGAAGCAAATTCTATTAAGCTCGCGGTCTCTTGTCAGTCAGTGCAAGTTTTGTTGTGTATTCCTGTGCGTCTATTACGTAATTGTATTGTCAATAAATCGCGAGGTTGTCCGAAACTTAATCTATGTTTACTTGGCCAGATGCTAAACACATATTCGCTTTAAAGTCATACACATTACTAATGGATATATATTTTTATTTTTCAGATGTTTAAAGAAATTAAAACGAATGGCATGTCTGGAGGTGGGGAGTGGACCTCTTCCGGTACTCCTCGGCCCGCAATGAAATCTCCGAGGACGCTCGTACTTTCGGAACACATGGACGGGGAGCAACTGGAGGAAATGATTGCAGCAACCCCTCTGGATTTATCGGTGTTTAGTGTGCAAACAAAACCGACTCGTAATGCGGAGAGTCCTTTAGATTTATCGTTAAAAACTAGAAAAAGAACGGCTGATTCCACGGATGAAAATCATATACAATTGTGTGTGTTTACGGAATCAAAGCGAGTTTGTCAAGGGGTCGCAGGAACCCCGGAACCACTTGATAGAGCATTTCCTTTCCGACATAGTTTATCTGAATACGAAGATACACATAGTGGAAATAAAGGTGATCTATATAAACGACAACCATGTACTGGGTTTGATGCTAAACCAACCGTGATCAAAAATGGATTTTCACTTGACAAAGGTTCCACCCCTCCACATAGTCAGGAACATCAATATCATTATTATCAACAGAAACAACAACAGCAGCAGCAGCAGCAGCAGCAGCAACACCAACAACATTTACAACAGTTAAAAATGCGTCAGCAAGCCTTGCAGTCACCTCAGCAGGATCTGTCGCCTCAACAGTTACTGTCTCAGAAACACCAACTAGAGCAGCAACGACAGCAACAGTTGGGACAACAGATACAACTTTCCCAACAACAACATCAACAACAACAACAACAACAGCATCAACAACAGCATCAACAACAGCATCAACAACAACAACAACAACAACAGCTTTTATCAAAACATCATCAGTTGTCCCCACAACAGCAGTTGTCAAAACACCACCAGTTATCGCAACAACATCTGTCGTCACAGCAATCGTTGTCATCACAGCAACAGCAGATTTCATTACAACAGCAGTTAATCAAACAACAACAACTGACACCTCAACAACAGCTGTCACAACATCACCAGCAAAAGTTGAAACAACAACAGCAGCAACAACAGAAGCTGCAACAGCAACAACAACTTCATGGGTTTCAAAATCACTCCCAATATAACAAGCAGGATCATCAACATAAAGCGATGAGTCAAACAACACAACAGGAGCAAATTCATTCCAACACCTTTTTCCAACAAGAGCTGAAACAACGCCAACTACAGCGACAACATCATCAGCATCATCATCATCAACAACAACAACAACAACAACGACAGTCACGTGACGATATTGTTCACGAGAGGTATATGCAGCCCAAACTATCTGAAAAGGCATCCACTGCTTTGACAGGGTACGCCCCACATCGACCCAGAAAACAGGACATACAACCAGGCCAGCAGGCTCTCCCTGGCTATGCAATATGTGATAACACAAGAGCAGCTAACTCCTCACAGCACATGGACACGAGTAAACTATTTTATAGTAAACAGGTGGAGTCACGTGGTTCTATTAGTCAACCATTCACTGTTAAGCATAGCGCAATGGACGCTGCGGGGTTTTCAAACGAGCTACAGAAAACTTCAATACAGAAACAAACAAATGCTACATATTCCACAAGTGCTGGTCATTCCGGATTGACCAGCCTCTCCGTTAGCACCACTGGTCATTCGGGTGGTACAGTGGTCGCTGGCCCTATTTGTCATTCTGGGTATCCCAGCCACACCGGTCAGTCCGGCCGGACAAATGTATCCGGTTTCGGTCCGTCCAATAGTCTTCAGTATTACAACATGAGCGGGGGAACTATGTCCCGGCGACATTCCCCACATTTTGAAGCCATTCAACGATGTAGTCCCGACAGCACAATGTCTACAAATTCCCCAAAACAATTCCATAGCGATACGGAAACGTATAATGACAGATTAAAACAGCAAAGGGCCATGATGGCTGCTGACCCATCGCGACGGCTGGAGCAGGGCGCAGGGTTCACTTCCCACCTGACCCCTACATCACATACATTCGCCGAGCCCCACTCGCCCGCTGGAAATACCAACGGGCCGATATACTCGCGCGAGAGTTCCCCGGGAGTTCTGTCGCGAGGCTCGCCTTCATCGTACAGAGGACATTCACCTTCCGCCCTGCGCCAACATTCTGCGCAGTCAAAGACAGGGTCACGCGGTAGCTCGCCCTCTGGTGGCCGTAATGTATTACCGTATTTATCCCACTCGCTGAGTCCCCTTGTGCATAGTGCCATGTCCTCACCTGTTGTCCCAATGTCTCGTGCCCCTGAGAGATCCATAATTAAGGGCACGAGCGGTGTGTGTACAGCTCCAGCTAGCGACAATCAAGGTATTCATTCCAACACAAATGTCTGTGATAGTAAAATAAGTGTACAGCATTCGGTTCTTAAACATTCTTCAGTGCAGCGCACTGTTCCAGATCGTGTCCCGTCTGATGGTGCTGCCGCAAAGCCGTCCGATACCATTGATCAAATCGTTAGGATCAAGGAGGAGAAACCTTTTCCCGTACCGAAGCAACTACCGACACATAGGAGTGTCTTAAATAACGAGAAAGCTTTAAAAACTAATATCAAAAAGGAAAAAGATGACAAATGCCAAACAGTGGCAGGTAACACCGATAACGTCCGCAAGGCGGAAGAGCCCGAAATTGAGAAATATACATATCCACTTACAATAGCTATTCCTGAGAGCGCAGCAGCAACTTCAACTAATCAGTCCAGCCAATCAACTGCCAAGGAAAACAAACCATCTGAAACTGTAGTAGTTAGAGCTCCAAGACCATATTCTAAGAAACAGATCATCATGAATGCTGTTAACAATGACGAATGCTTGAAAAAAATCGTAAACATCGTCACTCCCCCAAGGCCTAAACCTGCCCCCTATGTCACATCGGACCCACATCATCTAAATCAGAATTGTTTCCAAAATCCTTCTCCTACGTTCCCCGAGTCCCCTAAGATGCCCACTCTGAGCCCCCAGCAGAAGTTGTCGCCTGCCATGGTATCGCCTCTCATAGGCGAACCGCCTACCCTCGACCCACCAGACGTGTCAGCACAGCGATTGCGTCTAGATTCAAAGATGTCAATGGTACGGAAATTTTCTCTCGGAGGATTAAGTGATAAGTCAGAAAGTCGTTTAGAGGATAATAGTGGTTTTGGTGATGGCGATAGCCGTTCATGTCGTGGTGATCATTCCTTAATGGGAGGTAACTCCTTCAGTAAATGGAATTCTGGGTATAGTAAAAACATCCCCGTAGCCAACGTATCGCCGATGGTGCACGGCCATAGCACAACGTCATCAAAAACAAAAGCTGACGTCACTAGACCGGAATCATGTGACCATTTTAAATGTGACATCGATCCAAATAAGCCCGTTGACCAGAAACCGTCCAGTATCAGTGTCAGTGAAACGTTTGGTGATATCAAGTTTGACGAGCGTTTTATTGACGACGATTTGCTAGTGTTAAATAAAAATGACGTTTCGAATTTTTCAAGATCACGTAACGTGATGAAAAGTTTGAATCGACAGAAGCAATTATCAGATGAACAGACAGACGAGCGTAAAACTGTGATATCTGAGTGTCCTGTCCAGTCTGACGTGGACGAGGAAGACTCCATCCACGAGCGGAAATATTGTACATCTCGATCACAATCGGCGGACAAGTCTCGATCATCCTCAGCCGACAAATCGCGGTCGTCCTCGGCCGACAAGACTCGATCTTTGCTAGCGGAAATCGCCAATTCTGAAGGCTATGTGGCGGAGTCCAAGGTCAAGGTCAAGACTGATGACCTCTTAACCGATGACCCGACAACACTTGGTCGGGAGGAGAGAGCTTTATTGGTAAGTTTGATGTAAATACAGAAGACTAGATCCACACAAGACTGTTATTTAAGAAATCACAAAAAAAATCCGTTCAAAGGTTATACGCAAATAGTCTTTAATGGTGTACTTACACATGTAGCCGTATATTTTTTATTAACAACAACTAGCTTTACGCGTTTCCGGAAAACGGAATGTATCGATTATTTGCTCTGATATAAGCGGAAATTTTCCTGAGAACACTTAAAAGGTTGACCTATTTTTATTCATTTTTAAAATCTATACAACAAATATTTTAAGTTTCTGAAATATGTAGGACATATTTTTTTCTTTTGAAGACACAACAATTGTTGGTTAATTTAGTATATCGATACATTCAAATCTATGCTCATCTTATCTTCCAAAGGCGACCGGAAATGACGTATGAAGAAGTAGTAGTTATATAGACAGACCCTTTCAATATCTATTTTTATGGGGGCATTTCCGGTATATCATAATTTTTTGCCTGTTGCGATTTGGATGAGGTTTCTTACTGTACAAAACAAAATGTAAAAAAAAAACTTTGTGTTAATGCTTTATGTAAAATCAGCTATCGATATTTGTAGCATCATATTCCTGTTAAGTGTTTGCCGTGATTTGTTGAAACAGATGCAGGCTACATTTCCGATAAACAGCGATAAAGATTGTTTACTTCTGCTAGCAAAACCAGAACGCAAGGTCTACCGGCAGAACGTTCGTCAAAAGTCTGGTTTATAGGAAAAAATGAAATTTGATAGCTGTTTTATAAGACGTACGAGCGTTTATTGGTAAATGGTGGGTCAATATGAGTTCAGATTAGATGTACTCTTGTTTAAGTTACGCATGGGAAAATCATTAGCTAGCGATATCGTGTGGTGAGCGCACGCTTTACGAGAGTCTCGCTGAGCAGTCGTTTACAGCCCAATCCAGCCTGCGTCATCAATCTTCAAACATAGCGCTGTGTGGGCGGGGTCTCTGACCACAAATGCATGCTTATTGTTTTGTTGACAGTAGTTCCAGGTTCATTGTGTATGAGATACATGATAAATCATTAGAAATCTTCATGTTCCTCTCAATCTCCATTCCAACCCCACACAACAACAACGAAATATTAGGGACAGGGTTCTTGCGTATTCGCCCAAAACAATCCGGAATTATAATGCTTATTTTTGACATACAATTTTTTGCTACCATAATCAAACTTAACCTCGAATTGGGAAAACGTTATTTTGATGAAAAGCATTTATTAAAATGTAACATCTATCACCAGATCGTTTTGGTAGTACTTGACTTGCTATGCCATAAATATGAATAATATCTGTGTTCTTTGTATTGGCTTCATGCACTACAGACTACCACAATTGATTTGAACGTCATTTTATCTATTTAAAAAAAGTCGTTTCGGTTACAGAGAGCTATAAAACGGTTCGAAGAAATGGAAGAGAGACCCGACCAACCCCCGTTATCTCCTAAACCCGCGAAACAATCAAACACTAAACTTAAGGTAAGTAAAATCAAACAACAGACTCAAGGACTCAACTTTTCTCGTACTAATATTCCATTTATTCTTGTCGGTTAATCCACAGCCATCCGTTACGTAAGGTGCAGCAGAATGAATTGTTTTGACCCCAAATGTATGTTGCAATCCCAAAACCGTTAAGAGAATGAAAGACATTCCTCATAGTTACATTGTATGTAATCAACATCATTTGGGGGCCTTTCAAACAATTTTAATAAATATCAGAATATGCTTATACGCACAGAAACACGCCTGTTGGAACAGCGACAATTGATTACACAGCCAGTCTATTTCCGCGGGAATCGTGGCATATACTTTATGTATCTATGGTAACAAGCTAGCGACATACACATACCCAAATAGTAACACGGAGACAATAATTTTATTTAGTCACTTTTTTCATATATAGAAACACTGGCATAATAGTTAATTACATTTCAATATTTTAGTTACAACATTGCGTGGGTGCATATTTTTACGTCGGTCGTACTATTTTCGTGTATTCCTCGACCTTTTTGGTGACGTAACCAATTGTATATTATTTTTGGGAAATAGTTAACATTGGACACAAGGTTAATCTAGGCACTGTGCAAAGCAAATGCTATTTCATACTTATAAATACATATTAAATGACGAACAGAAATACAATAATAAGATAATTAACATTGAAATTTATGATAAAAAGTAGTTAAAAAACATGTTATTCTCGGTCAATAGTATTTCATGAGAATTTGACCTTAATGTGCTGCTAATTCTAAACATAGGAAATAACCTAGCATCCATTATAGCTTTGTTTAAAGATAATGCTTGTTTAGAAACATCGGTAAACCTCGTGTCTTATATAACATCTCAAAATTAGTTAACTCTTCGTAGATAGATATAATAACAACCCTTAAAACTTCACTGAAGAAAGATTAATTTTGACCTTACAGTCGGCAAATACCTTCAATTAACGATCATAGTCGTTAGGCCGGCAGACACAAACGTCTGACAATCTTAATCTTACAGTCGACAGACACAAACGTCTGACAATCTAAATCTTACCGTCGACAGACATAGACGGCTGACAATTTAAAGCTTACTATTATCAAACACAAAAGAATGTCAATTTTAATCGTATTGTTGGCAGACACGAACGACTTACAATCTAAATCTGACTGTCGGCAGACTCAGTTTATGTATTAGATCATAAACATGTATATTGAAGTCTACCAATATTAAAATGGGACACATATTTATATATTATTACTGAATATATTTACATATTAATTACATATAACCTATTAAAATAATTGAATGTCCTCTGTCGTCACTTCCGTCAACTGCGTATTAAACTTAGTTCTGCTTTCCCCATACTCTTGCACTGCTCTCGATACTTGTGCGTGCGAGCGAGATTCCGGGGAAAGCGAGATTAAGTCAAATACTGCGAGGATAATCCCTTCTTATAGCATTGACGTTTCTTTTGCCAGTTTTTTGGTTTTACTGCTTTTTGCAGGTTTCTAAATATTCTATTATTGTTTTCTATAGACAGATCTTCGTAAACAGAATACACCTATAGCTATTCCACTTTAACCGTTCAGTTTGTTGATAGAGGGACAGCTGGAGACGGTATAGGTGACACGTATATAGTGTTTTGACATAAGACATGCAATCCACCATTCATTATCCAATCTGACGCGTCAAGACGAATGATGGATGGCGAATATCCGTGACATCTTAGAAAGAACTAAAACAACTTATGGATGTAAAGTGTTTTAATTTACTTTTATAATAAATACAGAATTATGCAAATATGTTGTCCATATTAATACACGCTCCCACTAATTAGTATACCATATGTTGTTCATTATAACTACGGTCTGTGCTAATTAAACTAGTTTAAACATATTTTATTTGAACAATTCAAAATAAATGAATTGGACACAAGTTATTACAACTTTAAAACGTCCTTTTCCATTAAACAATTACATAATTGCATAAAAAATGCAATGGGCAGCGTACTATATACAATAATATTTATACATAAAAGTAACATTTATACACATAGATGGAAATAGATAGTATTTACATACCAGTACCCACCTCAGTGACGTTTACATGATATACAATTACAGTTTCAATAATTTGGCAAAGTGATGTCATAATGATACCAGCATTGGCATAGGACTATGTTGGCTTATAACACATCGCATGCATATCAGAATAACTGACGAAATATAAAATTGTTGGGTAAAGTAAAATTTATAGATATAATATGATAAATAAATTCAGCTTATGAAATCAAACTTCCTTAGACAATGTCCTCTTAGCCAATTAACGTCTGTGATCCCAAAAGGAGACGAGTGTGGAAAAGCGGACCAAGGAATTGGCATGCAGCTCAAAAAAGTCTATTTATGTATGCAATTTACACTACATGATCCACTTGTATGCCAATTCAACTGTATATCGGAGTTATTTTACGCTGGTTTTGGTTACACGGGCAGCTCAAGGTTAGAAATTATTCTAAAAGCGCAAGTACCTTATTTTACGTGCCGTGCGACGCTGTCTATTTGGATACTATATTCAGATTTTTTTTTTCAAAACAAATGCTAGTTTGGAGGGGAAATTTGATCAGGACCTCCTGTCGATGTTAAATATTAGAATATGTAATTTTCTGCTTATATTTATCGTTTATCCCCAAAATATTACCAAAAATACGTATATCAAAGTGGCCTTTTCAGAGCACAGTTACACCTGTTCCAGGGCCTACGTGATCCGAAAATTATTTCGTTTTCTACTTATGGAACCACGTGCCAGAAATATCAAATTGACATAGAAATGTAAAGTGGATGATATATATTTATTGAGAAATGAATAAACATTTTTGGAATAACAATACATGTTAACAATACATCGACTTTTAACTGAACATTTCCCTGTCGCCAGTATGTTTACTAACCTTTTACGGAATATATTCGTGTCTTTCCGTCAAGCTGTTAGTGTAGTCAAACTGACGGAAACACCCGAAAGGTTTCCGAGCAAAGTGCAACGCATGACGGAAATGGTAACCATAGAAACACGACATAGTTCCCACAAAAAATGTCTGTTCATCATTTGTTTTAACAGTTTGTTTAATTTGTACCATGAATAACAAAAAAACCGCACCAAGAATGATGAAATATAATTTTCCATGATGTTGTCAACGTATATATAAGGACCGTGCTTTTATGGCCAATGTTTGTAAGCAGCCGAGTTTCATAGCTTCGTTAATGTTAGATGTATTTCAGTCCATAAATATAACACATACATACGTACACGATGTGTCTAATTATACCCATCTGTTACGTACACGATGTGTCTAATTATACCCATCTGTTGCCATTTTAATGTTACCAGATTGCAGCACTTCTGTCCGTATGAAGTATTGATCGATGAAAAACCTGGGAAATTTCTGACTTCAATCGAAATTTGATGACGTTACGATGGCGTTGCTGCTGGAGTGACTAGTTGTAATCGAAATTGCGGGAAATTGCAGATGTATTGTTATTCATTCTTTATTTTTGCTGCAAATAAACTGTCGTCTGCTCTTGAATATTACATTAACTTTCATAAATTGGTTATTGATCCAGACACGATTCCATGGAAATATTTGATGTTTATTTATCTCCGAATTATTTTAGTTCTGGTTCGTTGTATATTGTACTACGTACATGTACATCCAGTTAGTTGAAACATAAAAATGTTAACTTTGTTTATTTAACAACAATAATGAAAGGAGTTTTATAACGTATATTAAGCACTGTTGTTGGCATGCACAAGCGGTCTAAATGTGGTAGGAAACCTTAGTAACCCACAGAAGACTCGCGTGGTCGGGCAGGTGACCACGTATCTTTTCACGTCCGACCGGGGAATCGAATCACGTCCGTCTTGTTGAAAGGCGAGGGCGTTATCCACTATGCCACCCGACCCATCCAGTTAGTTAGGGACCATTTAAATGGCTCATACATATGTATATTCAGATTCTGCAACAGAGCATAAAACGGGTGATATCTTCTGTGCTGCATAAAAACCAAACGGTATAATAAAATTGTATGAAACATGTTGCATAATCACATTGAACCCAGTGTAGGCTTTCAGGTGGGGCCCTATACGTAACAGCTGTCATGACTTTTTAAACTTCTCGTGTGTATTCCGAGGAGGAAGTCTGAATATCTTGTTTACTCTCCAGTTTTTGATGTGATTTAAATGTATAATGTATTTTCTATGGGTTGGTTGCCCCCCATACACTTTGTAATGACACACCACATCTGATATACACAATTACGGGACACGCACTCTGCCGTAGTATCACTTATAAATATATTAGCACGGTCCACTGACGGAATATGAGACTGTTGTCCATATATTTCTGACCAGATAAAATGTCCTAGTTTCGTGTCAAACTTTCGACATTTCATTATGGCGGGGCTTCGAATGACGCCATCGTTTGTAGACACGTCTATTTGACATTTGCTGTTGCGAATAGTAATGTTATGATAATAAACTCATGGTACTTGTATACAGTAGTACACACTGTTTAAAACAGTTCTAACACTATTAAACAGCTCGAATCGAAACCAGTCTCTCGGCTAAAAAAAGACTTTAAGTAAAAGCAAGTCTTGAAGTCAAAAACTAATCCTGGAAACAAAAGCAAGTCCTCGACAAAAAAGAAGTCATGGAGTCAAAAACAAGTTCGACTGAATAGCGGGTCCTCGAGTCAAAAAGTTATCGGCTCAAACATTTCTTTGACTTAAAAAGCAAGTCATAGAGTCAAAAACAAATACCCAAGTCGAAAACAAGTCACCGACTCGTAAACAAGTCAACGAGTTTTCACTAATGACATATATTTGTTTTGCTAGGCTGACGAGATTAGAAGGAAAGCCAGAGGAACTAAACAGCGCATGAGCAGGACAGACCGTTTGCTTGGTAAGTAGACAAACTAAACAGATTAAGGATACAAATGGTACCTGTCCCACTGCAAGCGAAACACAAGAGAACTCCACTGTACGCGTTCGTACCTACAGTAGTCTTCCCTTGATTTCATTTTGAATATAGGTTTAGTTTAATTTTGTTTAACGTCCTAATAACAGCTAAGGTCATTTAAGGACGTGCGTCCATGTGTGTATTCCGTCTTTGCGTATTGCAGAGTTATCTTCTCTTGTGAGCAGGTATTGATTGTTACGTCATTGGTTTGT
>JAUMHH010156178.1:0-18368 GCA_032359455.1 Chlamys rubida | reverse complement strand
ATGTCATTATAATAAATTGTCATCTTATGATGGCCTTATTCAATTCTATATTTGCGTTGAGTTTTATGTGGAGTAGGAATAACAATTATTATTTAAGAACAGCCGTAGCCTGATAAAGGTACGCCTCAGACCCTTCCCCAAAATGTACTGTAATTTGTCTTGCATGTACATGTAACACATGCGATCGCAGCAATGTTGCATACAAGGGCTATTCATCCCCCTTTGGTTTACTGGCGAGACACTGGAAGATTGCACTACACAGAGCACTCCTAGAGACAAATTGTTTTCCATGGAACATTTTCTTCCGTAAAGGAAAAAGAAGAAGTCACAGAGACTTAGATTTTGTGAAAAGGATGGGTGGTCAATCACGTCCCCTGTAAATAACTAAGATAGCTTTTTGAGGCGCAATACCCGTACTTTTGTCATTATGTCTTTAGCGCATTTAAATCATTTGGTCTATTGTTTAAATCATTTGGCCTATTGTTTAAATCATTTGGCCTATTGCTTAAATCATTTGGCCTATTGTTCAGATGTCATTGGGCACAAAATTTCTTCAAATTGAAGCACATGGTCAGAATGTGATGTGTACTGCCTCTGAAATGCTAATCATTGGAGCTATCTCAGAAACAATATAACGACCATCATATTTAATCATTGTTTACCAGTAGTAATTATCTTCTTTGATGCTGAAACAAGTAGCATGCCTTTAGTCAGCTCTACCATTCTTGAATTTATTCATCCGTTTGAAAACATCGGCCAAGTCGCTAAACTACTGTATTACCAGTTTGTACGGTTATGTGTGGTTACAGAATTTAACGAATGACCCTCTCATACGTTGAAAACCTAAGTGCTATATTAGGGAATTTTACTTGCGCAGGCAAATGACATGTCTGTGTGTCACACAGTCAATTCGTCCATATCCTGATGTTGCTAATTATTCATAAAGCATCTCAAACAAGTTAAACGTATCACGAGTGATATGTTTTATGGAGTGATATGTTTTCAGTTAATAATTTTCATCAAGCCATATAAATAACACTGAAAATCCAAGGAACTCACATGCAACTTGCATTAGGGTTATAATCCGCATAAAGCATATCAAAATTAATTACACAATGATTTGATTAACGAAACATTATAAGTTGTGAGGCGGTGTACTGCTATACACGGAAGGTAACTTATATGTAAGTTTAAATTCCAAATAAGAGTAAATGCTTTGCCGCTGTGTATCTCAATTGTAGTACTAATCTATCTACACTGGAAATGTATATTACAAACAATAGTTAACATGTCGATTAGTGACACGTAACAACCTGCAGTGGTATACAGTCTGGTGGCGTAATAGTGTGCACTTATACCTGTGCTGGGAGTGTATGTGTGTGTGTGTGGTGCAAACAAATGCATTAATGCAATGTTAGAATAAGCTGTAATGAGAAAACAGGGTTTACATCATTAGCGTGTACGTACCAGCAAAAACATGGTAAATAGACTCTTAATCTAGACCGTAATGTATTCAATATAAGTATGCACTATTACCTTCGATTGCTTCGTTGTCCAATGATGAGAACTTTGACTTATGTTTATGACGATAAACCGTGAACGTATGTAGTATTTAGCATAATGACGTTATCAAAGAGCAATCGTGTTTCTGCATATATTGATCCATTTCTCTTAAAACCGGTAAAACTCTTTATTTATTTAGAAAGAACAGGACAACGAAAACCAATAATTACCAGATATTAATGCAGTGATTTGTACACTTTTATAGGAATACAATTGTAAGAACGAAAACTATCCCTTCCTTGATAGTAACACATCTGCTTTCCAAACTTAGAGTGTTTACGTGTCGAATTAGTTCGGTATTCAAAGGTTTAATCCGAATATCATGCTTCCCGTAATAGATGTCGACTGCTGAAAAACAAAAATTGCACAATCGGACTTCAGAAGAAGCAGGTTGATGAAAAATACATAAAAGGCTTTGTGTTCGCCATCACGATCTTATGAGGAAGTAAGCTATTTTTTGTGTTATGAAGGATGAAATTTGCCATTATATTCATCATTTGGCCGTGTTGTTTTGTTGTCACTAACCAACCTCTCGCTATAAAACGTGATATAACTTGGATTTGGCCTAGACTTGTATGATAAGTGTCGTCGATGATGTTTACCCTTCCGGGACACCTGGGTCTTATTCCAATCGTACCTTGTTTGGGATGTCATGTAAGTCATTCATGTGTTCATATTTTGCCGTAGTGCTTTCGATTTTGTGATAGATGCATGGTGTTGTTGACACTTGGGTATTCTCATTACGTCAGCGGTACATCGACATATCGTTTAACACACAATACACACTTCGTTTCAGGAGTTAGCTCCCTTTTGTTTTGTCTATTTTTGTGGTTCCGGTGATAAAGGATATACTATTTTATTCGTCAGTCACGCACGGTAAAACAACGTTCAGTATGTAACCATTCGGGACAAGTATTAACACGTTTAACGCATCAGTAGCTGTGTATTGTATATAGTCAATATAGAAGTATATGGCGAGTCAAAGGCAAGACTTTGGGCCACGTTTTGTATATCTGTTTGTTACAGATGTGCTCCATTACCTTTTTATAAGTTATCGAAAATGCCTGCTCCTTATCGACAAAAATGGTACTGCAATGCAATAAGAAGATGACCGGCTATCACTTATATTTAGTACATCACGATTGGGCAGCGGGAGGGATTCTGGAGGGTCGCCCATTACAAGAGAGGAACTGACCTGACATTGTTCAGGCTACTCCCGGGCATAGCTTTAGTCTGCATTTCTTTAAATTCCAGATATTCATTTGAACTAAGCGTAATGTGACATCCCCCACTTTATATCGCTATGTTCTGTAACCCCTCTCATACAAAACTAAACTGTACTGTTGAACAACATAGTTTTGGAAGGAGATTCGGGATTTGAATCCCCTAGTTGAGTTAAGTTAAACAACTGGTTGCTTGGTTTCATATAATTCATCTTTATCATCATCGGAGACAGCGTTAGCTCGTTTTTGCCAATTCATCTTCTAATCCTTCTTTAGTGTTTTCTGTTTATTTTGTTTGTTGTCACTTTCATGATCGCTAGAGCTGATTTGATAGATGTGGTTGTTTTATTTCAGGTACAGGTCATTTACGTATTCCTCCCCAGTTTAGGTTCTCATGAAAAATCAGCATACGCGTTTGCTAAGCGAATGTTTGGGAATTCGGTTAACTTGTCTACCCTCTTTCAATTTATTTTACATCACATTCGTGTAAAACGAATTTGTCAATTTCACTTTTTATCAAATCATCGTCAGAATGGAAATCGTCAGTAGTATTGTAAACATCTGCCTTTGGATGGGCTGGCAGGGTGTTTAATGGTATAACCTGGTGGGTAAGGTATTTAGTTAGACGGGATGATATTAGTACTTGGGTACGGAACGTCGACAGGTCCTTGGGTAACGACAATATCAAAAATGAAGAACTTTCCTAGAATCCCATTGAATCTTAAATGTTTGAAAACTTAAGTTTTTAGATCGACTAAAAACTGTACCCCTTTCCCCTCCACACAACATCAACATATTGCCATTTTTGACCGCCGGCAGAAGGAAAGCAATGTCACATTCTGTCGTAGTTGACTTTTGCAGACGAGCGCATTCGGAAAAATAGTAGTTCGGGTCAAAATGTCACTCTCGGTAGAAAGGTCTGGTTTCCACCAAATCAACAGCGCAAAACATTTGGGGTTTTTTCAATGGTTTGCCGTGTTGGGGCAAAACGAGGTTGTGGAGAGGATATACTACCAAAGAAACATTTGAGTTGAAATCAACAAGGGTAGATATTATGAGTTATTACTTGTAATTTACAATTAGGAAATATTTTTGAAGACAATTTCAGAGAAAAGTCAGTCAGAAACCTTACATATACTGAAAAAGTAACTGTAATAAAAACGTTACCTTTGCCCATATTTATACAAACACTTACTGTCTTACCAGACCCACCCTTGGATAAAGGCACGGAGCTACAGAAATGTTTTTTGTTTTTTGTAATTATGGAATGGAAACATAGATAAAGTTACACGCACTGTTATGTATGGTAATTATAACGAGGGTGGGTTACGAGTACCTCATATCATGTATTTTTGTCATGCTTTAAAAATGTGTTGAATAAAAACATTACTTGATCCATTAAATACCTCACCTTTGAAAACATTGATACTAAATAATATTGGTCCATATGGAGGAGACAAAGTTTTTAAATGAAATCGTCATTAGTGTAAGGTCTAGTGATCGTAGACGAACAGAATCCTTTACCACTCGAACTCAGCGGCACCTATCCATTTTGACAATATACATTTGTATATCCCGTCAACTACTGATTGAGTGAAACATCTGCAAAAGTATTGTTATAACGACAAGATATAAGCCAATGTCACTATAACGTATAGTATATCCTAGATACACTTGATGTAGTACTTTGTTATTTACTTTAAAACTCGTTCTCTATATGGACAGGTACATGATTCGAGGATAGCCGATAAGATAGAGGAGATGGTTGGCATGAAAAGGACTAAAATCTCTGTCCAGCCTATTACCACCTCCGGGCCATCGACATTGATGATGAGGGACGTGTCGTATTGTGTACACAGGGGTATTGGGCCCTGGTGGAAAGGGTTGTGCTGCAGGTCAAAACAACTGAAAAACGTCCTAAAAAATATCGACCTCCACTTTGGAGAGGAACTCACGGCGATTTTAGGAAGTTCAGGTAACAAAATGACCTTAACACACTTACTGCCAATGGCATTAGCCAAGGAAACTAACTTCAGGATATTGAAGTATGAAGGTGCCCTTTATTCGAACAATGCATCGCCGAAAAATAGGGCAAAACATGAAAAAAGGGAAAGAATTACATTAAACAATCGTTTTCTACCAATTCAGTGATACTGCAATGTTAATCTAGTTCAAATCCGAGAAGAATCAAGTTTCAAACCAGTGTGCTGAGGTTGTAACAGTAGTTTGACACAAATACTATATTTCAACTAAATTCAGTTGTTTACGACATTTTAAAAGTACTTCCTGTTTTCAAAATTAATTCACACTGATTTTTGGTATTTTAACGTTATTATAAATGGATTCTTGTCGCAAGACATTAGAAACGGTTATATTGCATACAAGCAGTGTGATTTGATGGAGCAATCTCTTAACGGTTTGTTAAGTTTTACATTTTTTTCAATGGTTTAATATGAGAGGTTTTTATATTTTTAAATACATGTAAATAAAGGTTTAAAATGTTAACAATAACTGAGAAACAGGGCAAAATTTATGATAACTTAAAATTTGTCTGAAAATATTACGTGTATTTTACATTCTTATTGTTGAAATACGGAAAAAACCTATACCGATGATCTTATATTTACCAGAACTCCAAATCTTGACATAAGATGTTAATAACATTTGTCATATGTGTTATGTACAAGGTGCCGGTAAATCGTCTTTGCTGGACGTTATTTCGTCGCGTGGTGATGGCAAGGTAACAGGAACAGTGGTCTACAATGGTCAACCTTGCACAGAAAGAAGCATCCAGCAAAATATAGCATATGTCATCCAGTACGATCGTCTGCTCCCGAACCTGACAGTCAGAGAGACACTGACATACGCTGCATACCTTCGCATGCCAGGCGACTCTTCAAAGGAACAGGTGGAAAAGAAAGTACGTATCTGATTTACCTGGAACATGCATCAATGCCTACCGCGAAATCACTTATTTGCGTTGGTGTTTTAATTTGAAATAACACATTTAAGTTGGGGTTTTATTCTTCGTTGATTTCATGGGTACTCGTTATCACGAATTCATAGGTCCACGAATTAATTACAAGTTTGCCTTGAAGATATTCCCCGTATGAGTGGGTATTCGTGACCCACGAATTCGTGTCTTCATGAAAAATTGTGAGTGTTTGGGAACCACGAAGTTTGGGCCCCAAGAAAATGTATTATTTCAAGTTTTGTAGTACTTTATATTCTTAATTTAATTAGTGGATACAAGAGTTGTGTATCTTCTTTTTCATTGAATAGCTTTTTGATAATATGACATTTTTAGTATTTAGGTGTAGACAAAATACATTTCAACTTTTGAATAATAGTGGCTTAATCCATCAATCATTTATTTGACACAAACAGCTTCCTGTTAATATTTAGTGACTGTAACGGTTCTTGTTTTTCCGTGATACTAATGTTTGCAAAATTAGCGGTAACCGCGAAATATTTAAACCCAAAATTCATGAAAGTATTGATCCTTTTTGTAGTACTATATATGGATGTATTTGAGACCTGAAATTTGCAAAAAAAAAAATTGTAGAATTGGCCATTTAGCAAATCTGCGAACATTAGGAACCGTAAAAAAGACATTTACAGTGGATGGTAATATATAAGCTATTCTTTATCGTCAGTATGTTCTCATCTGCCAGCACATGATTTGATCATTGATGAATATGATGTTTTGTTTTCTTTGTACAGGTTCAGCAGATAATGCATCAAATGGGTCTTTTCTCTGTCGCTGATTCGAAGATCGGTGGATCCATAATCAGGGGTATATCTGGAGGAGAGAAGCGTCGTGTGACCATCGGTGTACAATTACTGAACGACACCAGTAAGTTGTCTATTGCATCATGATATTGCATCATGTCTGCGAGGTTTATATCATCGTATGTGGACAATTTAATATTTTATATTTATAGTGTCATTTGATTTTTCCATTCCATTAGCAACATAACTTTATGAAATTGATATATATGTAATGTTATGCACAGTTATTCTTCAATCAATGTAAACTCTGATTAATTGTAGGGTGGCGCTTGTCCCTAGCAACGCCGCATACATTTTAATTGTGTTGTTTGTAACATGTTATATTTTGATTTGGCGAGTTTTCCCTAGCGATGTATCATACATTTGAATTGTGCTGTTTCTAACATGTTCTATCTATGCTAAGTCTAGAATCTAACTGTTATAGAAGTACTTCTGTTGGATGAGCCTACGACCGGACTCGACAGTTGTACGGCTAAAGCCTTGATGAACAGACTGCGGACGATTGCAGAGTCTGGGACTTTAGTAGCGGTTACTGTTCATCAGCCTGGGTCAGATCTCTTCAAACTCTTTCACAAGGTCTGTCTATTGAGTGACGGCCTCTTGGCATTCGCTGGAACTCCGAGCGAGATGTTGAAATTCTACAACAAAGCAGGCTATCCTTGTCCACAATTTAGTAATCCACTCGACTTCTACGGTGAGCTTATTATATTAAAAAAAACTTACTGGTACTATATATCTCTTTTTAAGTGAAAAGAGCGATCAATATTTCAACTTTGGAAAAAAATCCACTTAGCAATAAAGTAATATTATATATTACTAAGATAAATTCAGAAACATTATATTGAAATATAAACAAATAATCTATAAATCATACGAACAATCACTTGACGGCATTCAGTCTGACATTCAAATTCATAGTCTCCAGTTCATTCTTGTCTTTCTAAGCTTCAGCAAGTCCCCTAAGTGATGAAAAGTCATTTCGGAAGATCTTATTCACAAATTCCAATTCATCTATGTGTTATGAACTTAGAGGAATAATATGTTATTTTGTAATATTAATTTGGTTTTCCAAAGAGGCTGATATGTGATATTGAACGTTTCCATTTAATATTCAAATAGCCAAAATACAATTTCAAAATATCCCACTTACATTTCTTTATTCCTCTTTAGTTCTTTGAATATTACTCATCGGGATATGAGTTTTAAATCATGAATCATCAAATTGCAAAGCAAATTACTAAATCATCATTTACATTGCATACTGAACATTGACATCGATAAATATGACATTCCCGGTACCTAAAATGTTACATTACAATTTGATAGTTTAATCTAAACGCAAAAACAAAACAAAAAATCTTGTTATTTTTAATCTAATTGTAATATATTTCATAATGGATTACAGAAAACGCTTAATTCCCCAGTGTATCTCTTTTAGTATCAGTATTTCTTTTAAATTCAAAATGTTTATTTCCAACCTTGTTTGGTCTCCCCCCATGAAGAGCGCAAATGAGGCGAAAGCGCCATTTTCGAGATTAATGTTATATATATATTAATGCTTGAGTTGTCGCTCATATGATTTTGTTTAACTTAACAGTTGACCTGGTGAGCGTTGACAGGCGAGACAAGACACGACAGCAGCACACTGAGGGTGTTCTGAATCGTTTAGTGACTCAATTCCTGTCGTCCCCCGAACATGCCTCCTTACACAAAAAGGTGTATGAGGACAACTCTCATACTGGTCGTTGGCATAACACTTCTGTACGCGGTCCTGGTCCGTTTCGGATAATGGCAACACTCCTGAAGTAGGTGATGCATTTGATAACAAAATCGCAACATTTTTGTTCATAGCTAGACATGGATACAATCGCAATAGGGCAAGAAAACCATACTGTATTTGTACGTTAATGTCAGTATAGTTGTCTGTGTAAGACTTATGATGTATATATAAATATACCACTGTGGTGGTATTTTCACTCTCCAAAACTAGATTTCTAAATATAAAAAAATGGGAAAACCTGCTATGTTAATCTTTCCGTTGGTGATCCAATTTATGATATTTGTGATTTGACAATTTATCCGTGAGGTACCTATCAAACTGCAGACAAAACCCCCGGGATTCAACTGTATGTTTTCGTACACACATACATGAAGCATATCCCTAAACTATATTTAGCTATCTGACTGAATATGTATGTATATCTATAAATACCGAATGACAAAATAAGTCACATGTGTTATATATATGGACCCCTTACTTTACACATACAGGTTAACTTATGTAAAAACAAACCACAGCAGGTTGTGGGGAATCGAAATGATAAACAAGGTTTGCTGACATCAAAGAAATTACTCAAAGATACCTATCTTAAATTTCCTTTTTTGTAGCAATCTAGTGATCAGTTTATGGTTTTTTAATATATTGTAACTTTTAGTTGACCAATGTTTGTTTGCCATTGTTTCCTTTTAGGAAGTCGTAACGATAAGTTATCAGTATCTTTCTGCTATTGTTTCTTTTAATTACAAATAATGTATCTTAAATTTGATTGGTACATTTATGTTTATGTTCCCGTTGTTTGTAGAAATCGTACATGCACTTGATCAATCTGCTATTGGTTTTTTTACATACCGATATCGTCACTCTTAGTTGATCATTATCAGCATGTCTGTTAATATTCCTTCTGTTTAGAGCAATGGAAACATTTAAGGTGATATATATCTTTAGACTATTGTTTAAGGGAATTGTCAATCGCAAGTAATAACAGATGAACAAAAGTTTACACTTCATGCGTTACAGTAGTACCCGTATAACATTGCTGCACGTTGCATTTTTGTCTTTTAAATATTTCCGATTCTGAAGACGGATGACGGTGAATATGTTCCGGGACCGATCATCCTATTGTACACGCTTGTTTGTACTGAGTCTGTTCATCCCTTTCATCTGCGTCTTCCTTGGACGACTGAGGTTTGATCAAAAGAGCATTCAGGACAGGGTGGGCCTCATGTACCAAAGTCTTATTGTTCCTGCGTACGTGGGTGCCTTCAACACGGCCTTTCTTTGTACGTATTCTTGAGATGATGAGAAAACTGTGGAGGGAAAGGTATTGTTCTAGTATTTATTTGCTTTAGGAAATTACGTTATGAGTCAATTGTTATATTCATAAACAATAATTGGTAAAGACATGAAAGAATCGAAAGTAGTATAATGCAGCAAATTGTTTCTAGCTTACTTGACACACTTGGCGACTAGGATTTCGCACATTTTCCTTTCCTCAGACGTAACATACCAATCTGCCAGGAATATGGACTTAACATTTAGTTCGCTACTCCATAGCCTGTTTTAGTGTTAGTTGTTTCACTTGGTAACTTAAATTTACGTTTAAGTTGTCACAGTAGCCTTTTAAGACTAGGGCCTGGTTGTTTAAAAGATAATTAGCTTAATCACTGTTTAACGACTTTTGTCAACCACTAATATTTATGTCAATGAACAAGGTTAAAATCTGTTGTGCGTAATTTTACTCTTCTATGATGTACTTGCTATATGGAAAGTTTAAACTCAACAAATTTTGTGCTAATCACTGATTAAGCTAATCACCTTTGATAAACTTGGCCCTCTGTTATCTATCATGACGGAAATGACGTCTCCCTCTCTGTGTTATCTGTTACAAGTTCCTTGTTATGAGTTAATAGTTTTACTTGGCATATCGCAGCAAGTCCTTTTTTTGTAAGAACTTTTGAAAACCACGTTATTAACGTGAATTTGCCATCAAGTGAAATACAATATCTATTTTATTTGAAATGCTTGATGCATACAAGTCAATGGCAGCACTCTGGTTGTGTTACCCATAGTTCCATCTTTAAGAGACGTTTACTTCCGGGAGCACAAAGACGGTCTGTATTCATCATTGACATTCATCTCCGCCTACATGATGCACGCAGTACCATTCCATTTAATTGCCTCTATCATATTCAGCACAATTATTTACTGGTGAGTATGGAAATGTACTATATGTGAAATGATTTTGTTTGTGTTTGCTTTTGTTTTCATTGATATAGATGATTTCGTAATTCTTAAAAAACAAAGCTATAATTAGCGTTCGCAAAAATATATTTTGACGACCAAATTTTTGACGACGCGACAGTATCAGCAGGCATTAAACTCTAGTTACCAGGTTGCTATTAGCCTGAATAGATTTAACTTACTGCTTTTAACGCGACCACCCTTGCAGATATCAGTAAGTGAAATGCCATCCTAAGATGTATCAATGTGTTTATCCTCATCGATGCTATATTTAGATGCTTTAAAAATCTGGGACATTAAGCCGCGGCTTATTTTCATATTCTCATTTTCGCAGTCGTTTTATTTTAAGGCAGTCTTATTTCGAAATTATGTTGACTGTAAGCCATCAATGGCATATTTTCAAATCCTTTATTTTTTGCCTTTTAATTAACTTAATAATAACTGATGATATGTGATGGTAACCCGTAAAACCTCTTTAAGACGATAAGGAAAATATTACCTATACATGTACCTTGAACGGAAGAATATTTACCACAACGTCCTATTTTCAAAGACGGCTTTTTGTGGTTTCGTATTAAATCTATAGTTTTTTCATCCATTACAGGGTAACGGGCCTGACGCCAACTCCAGACAAGTTCTTGGTCTATTTGTTCCTGGTTTTCTTCCTCCACGTGCTAGGTGAAATTATGGCTGTAGGTGCAATGACAGTGTTCAAGAATGGCCAAATGGCTGTCAATAGCGTTACCCTCATTTTAACCGCCTCGTTCCTATTTGGCTCTGGGCTTCTGAGGTATGTTAGTGTATCAGTTGCTGTATTCAAACAATGAATAAAACAATTCCACCCTGAACCACTTAGTGTATATACATGCAGCAGCAGATATTTATACTTTTTTATGCACTGTTATTGTAAGTACCTGTATAGGAAAAAAATATCATTATTTAATCGAAAAACTTAAGCTAGTACGTGTATCAATTTCGATTGTAGAAACGAAATCCATCGCTGTTACATGATCGTATAAATTACTATTTTCATATACCTACATGCATTCATTTCAGTTAGCTTTATTCCATCCATTTTCATTTAATTGTTTTAAAACGTCTGTTTGTCAACAATTTTAGAAAAATGTGTTTTTATTTAACGATCAGTTTCTGTTCCTCACGTTTTTTTCCCCACAGGAGTATTGACTCTATGGTTGACCCTCTAGAATGGCTAGGCTGGTTGACGATACATAAATATGCCACAGAAATTCTTGTAGCCAACGAATTTCAAGGTCTTCAGCTGATCTGTGAGGTCGCAGGTAATATGTTATATATGTTAAAAAAGTTCAATTAATTTTACAACATCTAACGTCAGAATATTTATAATGAAGAAACTCATTCAGTAGTCTTAATCGGTTTAAAGTTTATATTTTGTGTGTATTGTGACATTTGATGTCATGAGGACAGCAATGCCAAATCAGTATGATATTTCAAAATGTATTACTCCTTTTCTCAATGTTCAGTTCATTCTGTTTTTAAGACCCATTTGATAAATCTGAGTGCCTATACTAAATATATATATATATGCGGACTTTAAATAACATGCATTTAACACCATCCCCCAAAACGAATGAATATCTCAATAAACACATAATTACCAAGTGAATGTGATGAAGATTCTTCTTTCTCATTACAGAAAAATGTCAGTTTCAAACAGGAGACGATTATCTGGCATTATTTTTTCCTACAGCTGTGGACAATATTAACAGGAACGCTGGTGTTTTAGTCGGATTTCTTTTTGTATTTTTATCAAGTACAATTATAGTTTTAAGAGTAAGAGGTGTGCCCAATGTTCATTAGCATACATTAATCGTTCGATCCCTACTGTTTTCCTTCACATGCAGCAGAACATGTATTGAATTTTATATTGAATAAATAGAAGTTTAAATAATGTCCGTGGTGATATACTTTCAATTGGGCCGGACATGATTTCATCGGGTTTCAATTTCATTTTACACTGCATCCAACATATGTGTATACACCGGTCATTTATTTACAATTGTATATATAAAGATATCACTCAATATGAAAGTGGAACTACCGTTAAAACCTATTTATACAACTGCAAAAATCGTTTTGTTTTTGTGTGACTGAGTGATTGTTTTGTTCTGCATTTATCAACATGGGTAATTTTTATTGCATACCACAAACAGAAGTAAATGGAAATATCCAGACTTTGCAATCTTTATAATTCTTGCAATATAAACATGCAATATTGAAAGTTTCAGAAAGAAAACCGGATTGTGTCAGAATTATTTCCTGGTCTTGTTTGTAGTTAAAACCTTGGCAACGGTCTAAGACAAGTGTGTTTCGTGGTTGTTATGGTATCCCCGCGATTGAAGTGTTGAATTATATACATACACACTGTTTAGTGTTTGTGTAGCCTTGAATTTTATGTGAATTGCTATATAATCATTGTCACGGTTATATCCAAAAAGCAGAATAATTGTTTTAATATTTAAAACATTACCAACATTATTCTTTTGTCACGATATTTACAAAAAAATGTGTTATCAGTTGATAAAATGTGTAAACTTTCTAAAAGTTGTTTTACATTTTGTTATAACTATAAAAGTTTTTAATATAAGACATGTGTTCTTCTTGTTTTAACTTGGATTTGGTATAATTGTATATAACAAAATGTTTGTTCAATTAATTGAGTTCATATCATGGTACATTGTACATGTAAGCTCCGAGGTTATAATAAAAAAAACTTGATGCTGTCAAAGAGTTATATACTTTCATTAGACAACTCCTTTGTAATTTATCTATACATGTCACATGACATTGGACATGTGTTATAACAATTTTCAATCTTTTAATTGTGACCTGAAGTAACAATGCATTGCAGTGTTATTTTCCATTGTGACGTCCTACTTTGTAGCAACTGTTTCCCGGATCGGAAGGAAGATTAATGTTTTTTCCAAGTGAAACCTACGGTTTTCTAGATATTATATATGAACGTTTCGGGAGAAAAATGTCCCCAACCTCGTGATAGTAGATTATCATGTAAATGTAAGTTTGGTGCTTTGATTTTTAAGTTAAAAGACACTCGGTAAACTAACAATCGCGATTCGTTTTGAATTTCAGTAAGAAAAACGTTATTTTATTGTAAGGTTCTTAAACGTCAAATAAGCGTTATGACACTTTTATAATGACGTCATAGTCGTTGTTTCTGACAATGGTTTGCTACAATTTCATTACTTAACAGATCTTTATCAGATAATTAATGCGTAGATTGCACCTGGCAAGTTTATTTTTCGTTTTCGGAAGCAATCAGAAAAATATCATTTGATTTGACAGTTCAAATTTAATTTTTAAAACATTTGACTGGTCTATGTCCGTTACTGAATCTTCTAATTTCATGCTTAGAACAAAGTCTATATTGTCACACACTAGTCTTTGTATACGTGTTTTAGTTATGTATCTTTCAAAAATTTGTCTACGGTCATTTAAGCCGTGGATAATGTTTCTGTGAATTCCTAAGGTATGCCAAAAACACGCTACAGAAGCAGCATAATTGGGGTGTCATTGTGGTTTAGTTTATAAACAAATTAAGAATGTACATAGGTTAACAAATTACCTGCATTGAGGGTAACAAAAACACTATCATCATTAGTGGATGTGGACGATTTAGCCACGTCTTATGCAAGTATCAGGTTTTTATTCTTATTTAATAGTTAACACGTTAACATTTCATTAATGAATATTTTACTCGCTGATATATTTTTATAATAGTTATGAACCATTTACAAAAAACGATACTGTATAACAGGAAATGTTCGTGGTACAAACTTTCGTGGATATCCTATATCAACAAACAGTAGACATGTATATTTTCGTTGTTCAATAGCAGCCACGAAAACCACTTGTGCCCATTTCATGTTATACAGTATTGTGAATATAAGGAACAGCTTTTGGTCAGGCTATGAGGTGATAATTCCACTTAAGCACCATCAGTTCAATTTACTAGTGGAGTTATCACATCATCTTCTGACCAAAATAAAAGAACAAGTTTTTATTTAAATAGTTAATATTTAATAATAAGTTAAATAAGTACAAATTGATATGATGTTTTAAAGCAATTTTTAAGTTGTTCGATTGGAAGTTTTCCATCAGTTAGAGAAGTATTATATATGTCTGTCATATCAATTTGTACTTATTTAACTTATTATATTAAACAAATCAGACATTTTTTAGTAGAAAGGTAATATGTAATCCCAACCAGTAAGTTTGTATGCGTCATCTTGGTTCAGAACTGCCCCCACTGCGTCATATCCAGATGGCTTTTCTTTTATCCACCGCTTGAACAGGGCTCATAGACCTTCACACACCTATGACCAGGTATTAAACAAATCGTAGCCGGATCGATCTGTCGGAATGATTCGGCAAATGCAGCCTAGCCACTGACACAATTAGCGATTAACACTAAAGTTGCCTACAGTTTTACCTGATACACATGTATCTTGCTATCAAGTTCTGAAGTTATAAAGAAGTAATTATTATACTTGATTTAGACATATATCAGTCCGAATGTACCATTGGTCGATTGATGTGAAAGATGAACGTAACACACAGGTGATTGTACCTTTAAAATTAAAATTAAACAGGTAAAACACTGTGTCATACATCATGACAAGTTCTTGTAACACAACCATTAGGCGATTTGAGGTCCGCCTTGGTGAACACCGGAAAGATAGTTAAACCTAAGAAGGAAGGAAATTCACCAGATCAAAGTATTGGACAGAGAGAGCAATCTGTTCAAGCTGCAGATAAAAGAAGCCATCTGGATACGCCGCATTGGGCCAGTTCTTAATCGAGATGAGGGGGCTCATAGACTCTCGCACACCTATGTCCAAATATTAAACAAAGCGTAGCTGAATTGAGTCATTTCGGTACATATATAACAACTATTGTACAAACGCTTACAGCGTAGCCGAATCGACATCGTACATATTTTAAACCTTTGTGTGCATACGCTTTACTGGCATTTGTCTGATGAAGGTCACAGAGTGCATACCGTACTAGTCATCGAAACGTCACATAGAAACACTTATTGGTTGTGTAACAGGAAGTTTTCATAATCCATACTTACCAACCTGAAGAAAATGTTTAGAAAATGTGTTATATAGCTGTTTCGTCCTTCTAAGACTCAAAGATGATGCAATTGGGGCAAAAAATGGAAAACCAAATTTTCCTATCTACTGTTGATGCCTAAAACCCCTTAATTTATAAAAAAAAAAAATTGAAGAGTACTGGTAATTTTAAATTAAATAAGTTGTAAAGCATCTAGTTTGATAGATTCACGTATAATGATTGAGTAGACTAAGTATCGTCTTAGTTTGCATAGAAATCGTATTGATTATTACAATAACCCATAATCAGATCATATATTCCAAATCAGTTACTGTAACAAAATTGTAATCGTTTAATATCATAGCTCGACGTGAGACCATTTCTGTTATGAGGTGTGTCTATTACTTGTATCCTTAGGATAGTACAGGTACAAGAACGTAGTAATAATGTATTAGTCTGATATGATGATGGCCCTGCTTAAAAAGAATGCGTTTTAAATGAACCTGTTTATATACAATATGTGCATAATGATAAAACATCAACATTTCATCTTAATAGACTGATTGCCTCGATTTATGAGTTACGTCCCATTTATTTTGTCAATTTGTAAGTATCTGGCTATAAACGATATATTATCAGGATCGTCAGTCATGCAGGTTATTGTTCGAATATATTTTTAAATTATACATATGTTTGTTTTCAGTTTGTGTACTTTGGCTCCATCGAGTGTGAGAAATTTAAGGGAAAAAAACTTGTATAATTAATTAATCACTAGGTTTGAACTGTAACAGGTGTTGCCACATGGTTTTGCAAGCGGAAGTCATGCATATACTTACAAACCAACCCGATTTAGACGTACCACTCACGATTCGGGACCCTCTACCGATCTGATAAACCTACAAAAATATAGAAACTTTCCTATTTGAGAAGTACTCCCGTCTAGTTAAATGTCAAACCAGGACCTATGTAAAGACCTTGTGTACGTCTCTGTAATAACTTTACACGTATATCACGATACAACTGGGCTACAGCACTAAACTACACAGCGATCACAGCTATATATGTAACTTACACCTTACTGCACTAATTATACTGTATATTCTCTCTGCTCTGCGTATGAAAGCTACACGTGTTCCATTTCGAACACCCATGTGAGATTAATAGAATTGCTCACCCCCTTGGGGTGAGATAGGGGAATCTTAACCCGAGGTTGAGATTCCACTATCTCACTTCAAAGGGGTGAATGATTCTTTTTTTCTTACCATATTCACCTATAACGTATCATATACATAATGTAATGTTAACGTTTCAGGCTAAATTCAGGGTTGACGTGACGTTGATGGATTGTTGATGTGACGTCATCGTATCGTTGACGTGACGTAATTGCATTGTTGGCGTGACGTCATATCATCGTTATGAATAGGGGAATCCCCCGTCTTAACTCTAGGGTGAGACAAGAATTTCTCACACCGGTAAAAGTGGCGGATACACCTGTCCAGGGTAAGACAAAGACGTATCCCACATAGGGGAATTCAGTAACCTGTACTTTTACGATATCACAATCAGAAGACAGCTATTTATGACGTCACAATCGAAAACGCGTGTATACGTCGTTTGACTGACACAGGGAATCGCACAGTCTGCATATGGCACCGCCTCAACATCATAGGAATTGTTATGCAAGCTGGCACTGAAGGTTTTAAATGGGTCTTTAAATCTGAGGAATACCTACATGTACCATTTTTTTCTGCACTTCTCACATATGGGTTAAGCTTTTGTATATCTAATAACTTTATTATATTTAGTATAGCATATGCATTTTGTATGTCCTGATTTGCCGACAATTTCGATTTAGAGGTGGAAGAAAAGAGTCAATCATTATGTAGATATGAGCGATATTGGTATTCTACTCTAGGGTATAGAATTTGGTATCAGAGCCTCGCCAAAGCCTCGTTCTCACCAAAATTGTACATGTATACCCTCGAGAAGAATATCCATATCAAACATACCGACATATGATAGACTCTAATATTCAACTAGCTGGTGGGTCTGTTATAAAGTCCTCATGTTATCGATATACCGATGTAAAAGTTGCGTTGAGTATAGGTGATTCGGGTTTCATAGTGGCTTCTCTTTAGCAAAAATAAATCTCAACACAACGTAATGTGAGATTGCACAAGCTATAACATTGTACATGCTGTTGATGATAGCGTTTCGTTAGTTTATCATTCCTAATATTACATGTACCGACTGTTTGTGGAACCTCGTTTTGAGAAATACAACTGAGATAGCAGTCCTCAGTGTAGACCATGCTTGTTGTTGTCTGTAAAAACTCGAACCTATCTGTAAGAGCTCAAACCTATAAAGACATGCTAACTTTGCAAGTAGGTTGAAGATGACAGTAAGACACACACGTGTGATTGCAACATTAAAAATTGGTAGTATATATAGAATGCCGAAAATGAAAAATACTGTAACATCCTTCTATGACTCATCAGTAATACTAGGTGTTCAAAGTGTGGAAATCTAAATTGGCCTAAAATACTTTTGATTCAAAGAAGAAGAGCGTAAAATTCTTTGATAATATGATTTTTAAAACTAAGTGGAGTACGCAGTACAAGTAGGTATATATATATATTTAAAATAGCGAGATT
>JAUMHH010156167.1:0-18373 GCA_032359455.1 Chlamys rubida | reverse complement strand
CCCGAGTGTAGGTGTGTTTTAGTTCCCAGACTAACACACAGGACTAAAACACAGTCAGGCAAAAGTGGGGATATATTTGATTTAACAAATTACTTTTGTATAGAGTAAATAAAGTAGAGGTATAATAAAACCAACATGTTATCACCAGTGTTTTAAAGTGAGTGTTGTCACATGGGTGTTATCAGCAGTTTGTTATCACCTGAGTGTTATCACCAGTGTAATCAAATGAGTGTTATCACCTGGGTGGAATCACCTGAGTGTTGTCACCTGAGTGTTTTGTCACCTGAGTGTCATAGTCAGACTGATCACCCAAAGTTTTCACCGGAGTGTTGTAAACTTGGTATTCTCACCTGATGGGGTGTGTAGGTAGATGACACATGTCGCTGGCTCCAACTGAAACACTAGATATAAGTTTACACAGGGTTTGGTTTTACTGCGAGACAGAATATGCTAGCTAATGCTTTGTAATGTGTTCCAAGTATAACATCTGGATTAAAGCATAGAACTCTACAGATCAGAAAGTTACCTCTTCAATATCATTCCCAACACATTTGATAAGCTCTAAAATCTTGAACATCATATATACAGGGACTTGCTAAATTCCTGCCTATTGGGATTCAGTTACCTAGTAAACCATTTAAAACAGAATCATGCTATTTACTAAATAGGTATATTGGCAAGTGGAAGTGCTCTGGCTGTTAGCTATTAAACGTTGCAAATATCTGTATATGATGTGTATTTTCCAGTCTAGCTTGAAAAAATCATTTTTCATATGGGAAGTTGTTAAGCTAACAGATCAATGTAGACTGGGGTCTAAATATCCTTATTTAACATATTTTAAGTATCTTTTATTGAAAGTTTTGTCAACTTATCTAAATATTTCAAAATTATTGGGGATTTTTTCTTTTTCATTATTATTTTTTTAAACCAAAATGTGTTGTATTTCATTTGATATCAGGTATTTGAAGATGTTTATTAGCACAGTGAAACTGTTATCTTGGTATGGATTTGCCGATCCAGTTTACAGACAGCTGGTTATGTTAAATGAGAGTCTTGTTGAATATTACCTTGGCTATAAATCTGCAGCAAGCATGATAAACTAATTTTCTACAGTACCAGTACTTTGATGATGAAACCAGTAAAACAAATTAACAAAGATTTATTGAACATTGCAATAAATTTAATTTGATTCACAGTTCATGTGAAAAAATTGATTTAATTTAAACTCAGAAACTACCAGAATACAACCATTTTATTGTTTTCCCCGTGCAATTAAAATAGATCGATGCAAACTTTAACACAATTTGAAATGCACAATAACAGTTGTTAGGTTTTCTAGCTTGGCAAGAATCAATCACATTTTTGAAACTGTTACGTTTAAATAATATAACTAGACTTCCCTTAAATACTTACCTGTATATAAGGCAAACAAGGATCCTTGTACCACTGCCAAAACTCTGTAACCATGCATTCGATTGGAAACTCATTTTTCTGGCATGTCTACAGCTTTGATAAATCATTTCTGAAAAGAAAACCATACCTTGTAGGGCTTTTATAAAGAAAAAAACCAAACAGTTAAGTGTTCCAAGTGTAAAAATTCAGCATGGCTTGGCCAGGATTGGAGCCCAGACTTCAAATTGTTATACTGTCGCTCTAATCAATCGAGCTACATGGTCAACGGAAGATCTCTGGCCCAATTGCGCTACAGTAATATCAAAAATGATATGAAAGGGAGGTCACTGTCTTTGCAAAAAACCATGGTAGAATTCTCTTGGGTTTTGCCTGCAGTTGGTCAGGATCCTGAACAGGAAGGAGATATATAGACACTTGTACACCATGGGTGTGTTATAAGTCAAGACATGATGTTATAGATGAGTTGTTATATTGTCTTCTTTATACAGGTAGCCTTCTTAGCCAGGTTTTATATAATTGATAGCCTGAGTTGTCCTTTATAGGCAAGTTTCCATTAGCAACAGTGACAGAATCATCTGTGAAAGAATGGTTTACGAGGTTACCTTTTAGTCTGAAGACAAGTTTAAGCATCAGATTATGAAAGTGGTATTAAAATTCTAAAAATCAATTAATTCAGCATTTTAAGAGGATATAAACATTTAATCTGGGTTTTCAGAAGCCGGTAATGTCAGTTTATTAGTCCCCGGAGTTACGATGAAACCTCGTTTATATGAGCTCCATACCGAAAATCCTTTCTGGAATAGGAACAAATTGATGAAATTGTAAATTGTTACATTAAAAGAAAAGAAAATATCTGTATGATGAGATTTTTGAAGAACTGGTGTCAAGATTAGAGGCTATATTGATGAAATTATAATCCCATTTGGGTTTTTATATGGATGAAAATTCAGACAGCTATGCAAGACTAGCTAATGTATCCCATCTCTGATGTGTTACGTGTTAGGATTTTAACAATTACACTACTTTGTCATAGATTTGAGCATTAATAATTTAGTTTATGAAAATTGTATTGAACCCTACGATAACGGCTCCAATAATAACAACTCTGGTCTGTTTTGCAGTACTTCTGCCCGATGATCCATACATTTATATCGGCCATGAGTTGGTGCTGACATGCAACTTGACCCGCCCCCTGGTGGAAGATTCGTCACGGATGTACTTCACTCGGAAGGACAACAAGGTTATTCCAGGAAAGTATGTGTTTCGGCTCAGCACACGCACCATACAGCTCCGCCTACCCATCGACTCTATGTATGATGAGGGAAACTATGTCTGTAAACTCAACACCACCCACGGCACACCCAAGGTCATCGCCAACCAGTATGTCAAGGTCGAATGTAAGTGTCAAGGTCAAATATGAGAGTGTGTTATGTTAAGGTAAAAAATAAGTGTTTGATCAAGGTCACTTGACAGCATCATATGGAAATCTGACAGAAGTGTTATGTCAATCTGCAGATGTTTAAGGTCTGTGTTGAAAACAATATAATGTTAAAATGTTAGATCAGATGTTTCTAAAACTGAAGTTAATGTTTATTTACCACACAACACACTGTCTATCTTAAATTTTATAAACAAAAATGTCAATTTAACATTTATAAGATGATACATTATATTTATTGTAAAATAAGGTATCATATGTCAGTAAAATCTGTCTCGCGAGAATTCCAAAAACATTAAAGCATTTGTATACAATAATGTCGTAAATGACAGGTTGTAGGAGATGTGCAGGTCTTTCTAGTCAAATTCACAGTAAAATGTATGATAGTTTATTGATATTTATGTATTATGTAACAGTTGCACCAAAGGTGGTGGAGAACATTGGCTGTCGGGTGTACAACTGGGAGAACATGACTTGTGTGTGGAGTCTAGGGGTCAACTACATCCACATGGAGGACATCAAGATTGACCTTGTGTGGACGGTGGAGTAAGTACATTGTTATATACATAACTCCATATTTACAATACAGATTGATAAACTAGTCAGGATTAACTTTTCTGGAATGCCAAAATCTTCTCACATTAAATATTTCATATGAAATAAGGGGGATTTATAGCAGTCACCTTGTTCATCTATCCATCTGTTAACACCTTAGCCAGCTAGACCATAGCTACTGGATGTTTACACCCGGTACTGTTATCTCCACAGGTACATGGAGCACGCAGACTGTCCCCACCCAACACCTACTTCCTGTACTTGGAAGATGGGCGCGTTTGACAGCACTTACTACGACGGTATGATGTACTATATGCAGTTGACAATCCATAACACGCGTACTGGAGATATGGCCAAGTCACAGCTCATGAAAAAGGACACACGACGCATTGGTAAGGGGAACAACTCTTACACAAAAACTATGAAGAACGTTTAGGATTTTAAGATACAGCTAGTAAACATTGTTTGTATACTTGTGTTAAAGATTTGACAGAAAATCGAAAGTGAGAATTCTCTGTAAAGTACCAAGTACCTTAATTTTCTGTCTGCAAATATGTATGTTGAAAAAGAAAATATTATTTTTAGCTCGTCTATTTCAGGAATATCAGGGCTTACAGTCACCCTGATATTGGTGTCAGCATTGCTTGATTTAAGTTTTGGTAAAAGTGTTGAAACTCATTAATGCAACCTTTAGTAATTGTATTAGGATGATAATCATTTGAGGTTCCCTAGAGGTTCAACATTGATTTTTGACCTGGTTTTGACATTTTATGCCAAAACCTGCAGGTTTATAAAGCTTTGATGGCACAGTGAAAGTGATCTTTTATTGGTGTAGACTTCTCAATGGGATCAAACATTGTTGCGCAGCAGTCCAACAATTTTTTTTTTAACTTTTTTGATTGATCATTTCTCAAGTATTTAGACTCTTAACATAGGTGAGCTTTGTTGTTCTCCAACATGTATTGATATTCTGTTGAATTGAAAAAAAAGTCTTACGAGGGACTTATATTTTGAAAGATATTTTAACAATGGCCATGTAGTAACAATACAATAACAGAATGAGATAATAATGTTACAATATATTCGCTTTGCTTGTTTCCCCGTTGTCGAGGAGTCGGTGTATGGGATAAGACTTAATTCCCAGTACAGATTTCCTTTCACATGCTAGACCTAGATTAATTTGAAGGTAATGGGACATACTCATGGCCATCTCATTTACATACATTTCCCATAAAGAGAGTCGGATAAGGCGTAATGCGCAACACAGTTCTGGAGGTCTGAGTGCCCAGACATGTTATGTTACCCAGACATGATACGATTGGACATTTATATATGTACATATTATTGGTTCTGTTTTAAAAGCTGGCATATCTTTGTTTGTTTTAAAAATATAAATGCAAGCATGACTTTACACAAATGTATTAAAGCACAAAGTCATTGTTATTGCAAAAGTTTTTCGAATTCTTAAGTGTCCTAGCAATAATGTCCAGGAATATTATATTATTAGTTCACAATAATCACTTCAGGAAATTTTTTCCAGGAAATGATCTGTTTAAATGTTAATCATCAAGCATAAATCCAGATCTGTTGATCTGAACTTTGCCAATTTTACATATATCAGTGAGAATTGAGGTTTATCTCGCTTTGTTCTATGCCATTTAACTCACCCCTACCATCTTAAACTGGACTTGCCACATCTTTGGTAAGGTTCAAATGTGACTTTAGGGGTGAATGGGTTAAACTTTTATAGATAGTATTTTTGGTTTAAAAAATGTGTTTTATCACGTTAATAGCTACAGATCAATTCAAATATAGAACAAAAATTTGTACATAAAATGCCTGTTTTGTAAATAACTTGTACCAGTCACCATTATTTGAAGGTTAGAGGTATTTGAACTTACAATTGTATTCTCATCTGTAGTGGAGCCTGCACCGGTCAGTAATGTCAAGTACACGTACAACAGTACATGTATGGCCTTCTCCTGGTCCCACTCCCGTCCTAACAACAGCAAAGTGTTCCGTATCCAGTACAACTCGGAATGGGATCAGCATCACTGGAAGGTTTGTTTCTTCTGTGTTCATATGATATGCTGGAAAGATGTTTTTCTTTTTTGCCATAATAAATATCCTCATCTTTAACTATCTTTGAAATTTAAAGACTCTTTATTAGTCAGGTTTTATTTTTTGTTTGCCTTCTTTCCTTAAATAATTTTCAAGCTATTTTATAACATTATTTTTTTTTTAGATAAATTGGATTATAACCTACATTCATTTCTTTGCAGGAGTTTGAGATTTCCAATGGAAACACCAATGTTTCTATCTGTGGTGTGACACCCTACACTATCTATGTGGTGAAGATCCGCTGTTCTTCCCTTATCGATGGGTTCTGGAGTAAGGAAGTGGACACCACTCTGCTGACCAGGGAAGATGGTCAGTACTTACCGTCTTTGATGACCGCTTATGTTATGATATTTGATACTCGCAATTGGGTACTTGAAAAACTTATTACAGTACAATACAGTAGTAAAAAAAAATGTAAACAGATTTAAAGATCAAGAACATCTTAAACATGTTAAACAAAGTATTAAAGAATGATCATGTCATATGTTTTGAAAATAAAGTGATTGGTAACGCCTTCCTTTACAGTGCCTGGTGCTGCCCCCTCTCTCCAGTCTGGTAGTTTTTCGGAGCAACCGTGTGACATGCTCAAGGACTGTCGCCAGATCATCCTGTATTGGCAGGTAGGGAATTAATATCACTTATAGTTATGTATAGTTGTATCGAACTGGTGAAGAAATGTTACAAAGCAGGTCTCCGTTCTATACATCTAGCTTTACTATCTCATGTTTGCGGTAATTTGTAACATCGTAATTCGACTGAATTCACTAACATGTATTCAAAATAGTGTAAATTTGGGGGGAAAAAATCTCCTGTATATAACTTCTGTATATCATTGGTGTATGTTTATAGCCTATTCCAAGAACTGCTGCTAACGGGATAATCAAGTACTACCAGATCACCAAGGTTACACAGAGCACGGGCAGTAAGGAGGAAATGTATGTGAGTCACGCCAATCAAGGCAGCCTTGTTTTGGCTGGAAGTCAGGACTATGTGATCGAGATTCGTGGGGCGACGAAAGCAGGACTGTCACCACACTTCTCTACCATCTTTATACCCGCACAGTCGAAAAGTAGGTCACTGCCACTTAGCAAGTTGTGTCCTTTAATGATAATTTTTGTGATTGGAATATCTTAAGAATATCAAAAGCACATGAATAATTTTAACTGCTAGGTAATTTTATTTGTGAATCATATGTGTGCAAAAAGAGTCTTTATTTTTTTTTAATTGATTAATTAATTGATCTCTACTATGTTCTGTTGTCACCTGGGGCGTGTTCTGTGTTGCTAATAACAAGCCTTATCTCTGTCTGTTGTTTATCTAGTGCCAGCATTCCCAGAGAACTTTGTAGTTGAGGCAGTTAATGCTAGCTCTGATGTCCAGAATTTGGTACGAATGAGCTGGACAGCACCCAAGAATGAAGAGGGAGATACTGACCTAACTATTGCATCTTACACAGTGTTCATGTGTAAGGGATCTCCCAATCTACACCGTTGTAGCTCGGTAAGTCTGGGGTCACGATGTAGCTAGGTGTCAGGGGTCATGGTGTAATCAGGTCAGGGGTCACGGTGTAGTCAGAAAGTTAGGGGTCATGATAAAACTTGACAAGTTGGGGTCACAATAAAGCTTGGCAGGTCAAGGGTCATAGTGCACTGTGTAATTATAAGTCAAGGGTCACAGAGGAGAAATGAGGTCAGGGTCACAAAACTTGGTTGATCAGGGGTCACGGTGAAGTTGGTAAGTCAGGGTCAGGATGTGGATTTGTAAGTTAGGGGTCACAGTGTAGCTCAGTAAGTTAGGGGTCACAGTATAGTTCAGTAAGTTAGGGGTCACAGTGTAGCTCAGTAAGTTAGGGGTCACAGTATAGTTCAGTAAGTTAGGGGTCACAGTATAGTTCAGTAAGTTAGGGGTCACAGTATAGCTCAGTAAGTTAGGGGTCACAGTATAGCTCAGTAAGTTAGGGGTCACAGTATAGCTCAGTAAGTTAGGGGTCACAGTGTAGTCAATAGATCAGGTTCACTATGTAGCTTTGTAAGTCAGAGGCCACTATTTGCTCTATAGTAGTCAAAAAGGTCAGTGGTCACCTACAGCAAGTCCAGTGATCACTTTGTTATAATGCTAAGTTTAAAATATTTCATTTCAACATAGCTTATGATTGACTTATGAAATATATGTTTGTTATCTTTCAGGAACCGCTACAATGGAAACTTATAGATCCAGGCACAAATGAATTCTACACAAATGTGTCGAGGACATCTCTAGAGTTCACCATATTTGGCATTTCCATGGAAACCAAAATGTCTTCTGGGGAGAAAATAAGCAGTGGAATATTGTGGAACTCCTGCCTTTTTAACAAGAATGAAAGTAAGAATATTTTAGAATTACTAGTAGCTACTTTATCTAAATTCATAGACAAATTAATAGGTTATCACTGAAATGTGGTTTTGTAAATCATGGATGTAACAATATTCTTTGAAAAAAAATAGGAAAAATTTCATCTAGGAAATATGGTATTCTTGCACCGTGTTTTGCATGTGTCATTCATGAGTTTCCTACAGAATTGTTTTTACCAGAGTTCAGAATTTTATCAAAATCAACTTACAACACTAGTAATAATATCACTGTGTTACAGAACCTACCCTGGCCCCTAAGAACTTCGCTTTGATGGAGTATCCTGGAGACAACCGAGTCCGACTGGACTGGGACCTGTTCCAGTGTCACGAATCTCACGGTTACATACACTCCTACCTCATCTTCTTCTGTACTGCAGCCAGGGACGGCAACTGTACAGGTAAGTCATTTAGCCTCTCATGTACCTGTAGAAGTTCTTCTGATCATTCCACTGCTGCATATAAAACATGCTAATTGTATAATATGGTTAATAATCATTACAAAATATCTACTAGGTCAATAAATTGAATTTGTAAGATCTTTTATTATGTAAGGAGAGACAACTCAACTAGAAGCATTAAAGTTTACAATATTTTTCCTAATATCAATTTCGAAGTCTACGTATATATACGTGTATATTCATTATGTAACTCTGTGTAATGATTTTGACCTCTTTTGTATCACAGGCTTAGTAAAAGTAATGACAGTCAGTGGCAAGACAATGACCTTCACCCTGCAGCACCTTGAGACAGAGACGACATATCGGATATGGCTGGCTGCGGAGGCTGAGGCAGGACAGGGACCAGTAACGTCTTCACTGTACACCACAGTACAACATCCCATCAAGGGTGGGTAACTAGGAGTTTGTGTCCTTGTTTAATGCCCCCGCTATTGTAGGGGGGAGGCGGGTGCATATAGTGTTTCCCATGTCAATCCCATCTTGATTCAATGTCATCGTCGTGGAGACTTCATTTCTCAACAAACTTTAGATCAATTTTATACGAAGGTCAAAGTTTCAGAGTTCCAATGTCAAGGCTGAGGTCACCATTACTATTTATAGAAATTTGTCAACCAATTCAGTAATATCTGTCCAGCAATTGCATTTATTAACAGATTTCATACAATTTTCAAGTATGAGAATCATTCCAATGAATACATGTTTTAGAAACCAAATGTGAAGGTCAAGGTCACCATTACTGTTCATAGAAATATGTAAAAAAGTGAAACTAATTTGAATGGGAGTAGGGCATTCATGTCTCGGACATGTTCTGGTTAAAACGAAAGGTACATATTCCGACTGGAGTTTTTGGAGGACATATAAGCAGGGGGAGGGTGATGTTACATGCACTGCTTATTTAAGAGAATGTGTAGTTGTGGAACAATTGACAAATAATGGTAATGAAAAAATAATAAAATATAAGCATTAACAACAGATCAAAAAGATAGAAGATTTATCGCAACAGTATTAAAGCATATTAGTATTTTCTCTAGTAATTTGTGTCCCGATTATTTTATTATATTTAATATTAAAATGTATACCTCTATCTGATACAGTGGGGATATCTATGGAGGAGATAGGTGGAATTGCTGCTGCAGTCATCTTTGTCTGTATACTGGCTCTTTGTAGTGTCATCATCTTTGTCAAGTAAGTATTTATATCTATTGTGTTGCCTACACTCTCATGTTGTCTATATATATATATATATATACACACTGACAGCTAACACTGTTCTCAGATTTTCTTAAAAGGCAACATAGTAGGTTGAAAGTTGAAGTCCTTGAAAGGTCCTTTCTGGTGCTTAATAAGTGTCACTAAAAAATCATCAATTTTCTGTAACTGTTGGTACATGTGTATAAGTAAAAAAAAAAAAAAAAAAAATTCAAGATATTAGTTTACATGTGATGGTTTTTATCATAACATAAGTGGTTTTCACAAGATTATGTTATGAATATCCTTTTTTGTCCTCTTTACAGACGCTGTGTCACTACTGTCAAACAGAAGTTCAAGCCGTATGACATTATAATGCCCCATGTTCCTCTGCCACCCATTGTAAGTATCATCCCACCTTAAATTATCTCCCCTTAATGTTATGAACACTTACTAACACATGCTAACACATACATAATAAACAAGTATGGAACCAGTGTGAACAATACTTTGCTATCTGAAGTTGCCAAAACCATTGAAAAAATTTAACAAGTAAGGAGGAAAATTTGCAAAAATGATAAAATCTTTTAACTAGTAAATAAACGAAGAAGTTTTATGAAAACAATCCATCAAAGGTCTAAATTTTGTTTTGAAAAGAATTTCGTTCCGGACTACAGTTCTTCAACTTGGACGTCCGGAACTTACTTCTTCATGGTAAGGATAGTGCACTGGCATGTACCCACAATATTATCTGTGTGTTTAAGTTAATCACTTATTAACCACTTTCACTTAAAAAAAAAAAAATAGTTTAATGACACAGGTTGAAATTTATTCCGGTATTATTTTCTTTACTGATTAAATATGGATATGAGATTCTAAAAATGATTCAAGCATAACTTTTTGAAGATGTTTGGAAGTGTTTTGTCAGTGTGTCATTGAACTAAGAAACTGTCTACCTCGTAACTCCTACACTTGTCCCTCTGTCTGTCTGTTTTAATGTGGTTTTTGTCCCTTACTTTTGTCAAAATTTAATGTGTACATGTAAATCTATAAATATGCACATTAAAGTTCATTCATCATTAGTGAACAAAGCTACAGTGGTATGTAACTAACGTTATACATGTATCTAGGTATTTGTCGGTAAGATGATACACAAGGCTATTAACCTGACCTTCTACACATTAGGGGAGTTACATTGTATATCATTTGTGGTGCCTTATTCATAGAGATGTGGGGGAAAATTCCTTCAAGAAGTCAAAGATGTATTTGAAGCTGTAATAATATTTCGTAGTATATGTGCAAGATCTTGCCATGGTAAATGATTAGGAAAATGTTTTCTTCTGTGGAAACCTGACCGTACGTCTAAAGTATATTTTCAAACGTTACTTAGTATTGTAGCTATGACGAATTATTCCAGAGTCTCTTAAGTTTAATCCAAACAAGTGTAAAACTTATCTCAAAAAAAAAAATGTACATGAGGTGTTGGGAGGACTTTAGGAATAACCCATTGTGTGTCTCCTTGGACAGATTGTAATTCAAGTTATCTCCCTTGCAGCCAATGCCTGACCCTCTACCACCACGGTCACCCAGTTCCGACGACTCTGACAGCATCTACGAGAGGATTGATGGTCGTCGTCATGACAGCTCCTCACCCTCATCTCCTGAAGGGTCAATAGACATCCCTTTGATCAACAAAAACGCCACGCTGACCAAGGTAATTAATCCTTTATGTTTGGTAAAGGCTGTAATTATAGACAGAAACTGTTTATAATGTCTAGATGAATTATACTCGACGTAGACTGTAAAGGATCACCATGTTTTGTAAGTTTTACAGAATAATGCTATATGAATTTAAGTCAAAAACACCTGAAACACAAACACTATAAGCATTAACAAGTTCAGATAAGTTTTGAATATATGCTCGTTTAACTGATTGGTTTTGGAAACATCTGTTAATTTTAATTTTTGTTATGAAGTGGACTATGCCACATGAATTTTATACTGAACAAACATGCTTTTGTACAGATCGTTACTGTGGGTTATCCTGTCTTTCAGTCACAGCTGTATGGCGATGCACAGCGGATGTACCAGCGATCAAGTGGAGGGAAAGCAGGAATTGACAGTGGCAGGGGCAGCATGATCTCTGCTGCTGGCTCAATCTTCTCCAGACTTCATCCAGCGGGAGGCACCCTAGAGAGGAGGCAGTATGGCTATGGGGTCACCCAGGGTCACCCTCCACAGACTCCCCCTCGGGGAACCTCGCGCTATGATTACGGAATCCAAGGCAACAAGACATTTCTCAGAGATCCACATTCTCCAGTGTGGAAAAAGAAACAATTGTCATCTAGTCAGGATGTTTTGAGAAATGTGGAGACTTCACCCTACAGTTGTGTGGACATTGTAAATCTGCCCGCAACAGGGAGTGACCTCATGATCGCCTTGGATCCTGGGACTCGCAGTGTTGGGAGTGCGTACAGTGATCCGGCTTATGGTACAAACAATCTGTCTGCTACCCCATTGAGGAAGAAATGTGTCACACTGCCATCAAAATCGGCAGAGAATTTCCTCCAGCACAATCACTTTAACATCAAGAGGCACCCTGTTGACATTAAGGCATTGCAGGACTACTCCGACAGTAATGACCTTGGGCTGGGTTCGTACTCACCTCCCACTTCAAAGGAAACGGACGATGAGGTCAGTGTCGTACCGACTGCACCCATCTCGACAAACATCAAAGTGAATGACAAGGAAGTTGACATCACAGATGACGAGACATGTTCCATGGATGAAAATGTGCAACCGGGAGACACCAAACGAGACAATCCTCGTCCTGTACCGGTCAGTAAAAACTATGTGTGTCAAGCACAATTTGAAAAAAGTAGGAAGTGCAAGCCAGATGTGAGATCATCACCGAAGCAGCTCAACATCAAACCAGGCCCTAGACCTGTCAGTGAGGTTGTTAATGTACCTGCCCATTTCTACGGATCTCTGTCTCTGCTTGACACCGGCGATGCCACAGAACTGTAACTAGTCATGTGACTTGTCAACTTATAGTATAATTGTGTCATGTGATTGTTGTCATTTTGTTTTAAACATCTTGGCTGTCCTATCCTCCGTGTATTCTACTATTGTTTTGAGTCATCAGTGTATGGTTTTGAAGAAGTTACTGGATCTTTTTTACTTGACACAAGATTCCTCTGATATAAGCCCCGTAATTTGTGGAAACAACGAAGAAGATGTGAATTAATTTCTATCCTTTACTTTAAAATTTCAGACTCTGTTTGAAAGCTGATGAAATTCACAGGACAGATTTGTTTGAAAGTGCTGGTTTTAGCATGTGATATATATATATATATAATTTATAAAATTAACAAAATCTAACTTGTTACTATGACTTTTGTATAATTAACCTAATATTATTGCATAATATTCAATATTTCCACTTAAAGTGCTATGCGAACTTATAGAATGGAACGAAATACTTAAATGAGATTTTGTAAGATAATCTGACAATGCCAAAGGTGAGGTTGATGGGTTTTTTTTCTTTTTATACAAATAATTGAACATTCTTTTTGTCTTGAGCAAAAAGGAACAGTGTACAGAAGAGCTAATAAATGACCAGACTTTATAGAAATGGTTGGCTCTGATATAAAATACTGCATGTCAAATAGTATTGAGTTGGGGTAAAGGCAATCAAAAGTGTCATTTTTCAAACACATTTTAATGAAATTAGCAACAACTTTTAATATGTTGTTTTATATTTTCAAAGTGAATAAACATCTTTGCAGACATACATTATAAATTGTAGCTCTGGAAAAACAAAAATTTAAATATAAATTGTATGCAGCACCTAACAAAATGAAAATATATATCTGTTGGGTTTTTTTACTTCAAAATCCCCTTTTCCATGCACCTCTCCTTTGTTTAACAGTCATGGTAACTTCTGTGTGGTTCCTGTGACAATTCCTGTCTTGTCATGTCTGTTGTATAAGATTGATGTATCGCTCCCTAAAGTTGTTCCTTGATTAATTGATGTAGAAACTTAATTGATACCGGTAAGGCACTGTGCAATAATTATACTCCATTCCTGTATAGAATTACTGGGTGTCAAGTCAGGTGCACAGTTACAATTACAACTCTCAGCACAACATGTCAGCCTGGAGCTGACATTGGGCATTAATGTAAGTTTCAAAAGATTTTTTACATAAGTCTTTGTAAAGGTTTTGTTGGGAATTGAATGGCAGTGGTAACATTTTTTGCTACACAATTGCACTGGCTTTTTTGTTGATAACTCATTCAAGATATACCCACTGTATGTGTTTGTGTATTTAAAAATAAACCTTAATAAGGGCATAATAATTATCAGGTTTCATCATCAATATTTCACTCGTCTTTTTCGACATTTATTATCGTTTGTATAAGAGGCGCCAGTACAGCATATGGATCTCTCTATGTTCATCATTCATTTCATTAAACTACTTGACAACAAAAGACTATATGTAATTACTGACAATAAATCCTGAAAGAACTGGCCTAAAATTTGAAAATTTGTATATATTATTGAAAATGGATATTTTTTTTCAAGGTCTTATTTTTTTTTTTTTTTTTTTTATATTTTGTATTGATTGTTAAGAAATTCAAATAAAATGGTCTGCAGTAGTGAACATTAAGAATATGAGTGGTTCAGATTAAAATATCATTAACAGTTAACTCAAATATACCGTACCTGGTAGTTAACTTAATAAACAAGTTCACATTACACAGGCTCTCTTAATTAACATAAAATGTTAACAATGGATGCAGCTGATGGCAAGGCTTACACAAAATTCTAAATAACGGGTTTTGACTAGTTATATTCTAGACCTTGGGTACTAAAATCAAACAAATTGGTCTAAATTAAAATATGTGCCAGGTTTGCGATGGGTTTCATCTACAAATTTGTGTTTCAACATTTATCATAACAATACTGTACAGTTGTTGTTTGTGAAAATTGAAATATTTTTATTTTGGCAATTTTGCCAGGAAAATGTTGAATTCCAAATATTGGCCTATCCTTGTTGTTTAAAATGCTTGAAAAGCGAGTCATTATTATTTGGAATTTTGCTAATTTAAACAAATCATCTTTTTATTTTTGGCTGGTTTTAAATTTAACAAAGATGCAAGAAAATTGAAATTCAATGAACATATTTTTCTTGCAATTTTTTGGTCACAAATTAGAAAATAATACTCGTCTTTTCACTAGTATTAATATTTTTGGAATTATGATATAGAGGGAAAAACAACAGTAAGGATAGGTCATATAGGGATGTGTACGTAGCTGTACATTTGTACTGTAGTCAAGCTGTGTGTTGGTGAGCCTGGCCGTTGATCATGTGTGAATCCCCTGTGACCTCCCTCTGCACTACATTTGTTTCTTCAGAGTTAGTTCCAGAATACAATTATCCATCTTTGCCAAGATCATATAGATACTGTGGGGTATCATCAATCCAACCATTAGTGGTTATCCAAGCTGACGTGTGAAAAAGCAGAAATACTGAAACAGTTTCGGGGGAAAAACCCAGAAAGAGAACTGTCACCTAAAACACTGGGTGAATTGGGGAACTTCAGATAAATGTTGATGTTTGGGGAGTAGGCGAGATTGCGGATAAGTAGTATAATTGGTTGGAAACTTAAATCTTAAAAACAAAATACAAATTTTGTAGTTTTTGCAAGGATTTTATTTGCATTAGTGCTGAAGATAAATTGGCAGGCTAGGTAACATGCAGGTCAATTTTTTTTTTTAAATGAAATTTTGAAATAAGAAAATGCTTACAAAAATAGGTGTACAAATATAGGAAATATTAAGCATAATAAAATGATATTTATTATTGTTTGTAAAAATCCCAATCGTTCTACAATAATAAGCTGATCCATGTCATGTTTACGTGAGTTAACTGGTGTAAAGTGATATCCCATGTATGTCCGTTATTCATTGTGTACTTTATCCACACGGCTTTAAGCATTGATATATATATATATAATAAACACTATGGTTGTGACTCATCAAAACGTTTCCATTTTTGGAGCTCTCTAATGTTCAAACACAAACTACCTGCTGGCACACGATATCTTGAATATCATACAGAACACTTTTGAATTTTGCCACAAAACTTTAAACTATATGTTTTGTATCTCTGCACATTAGAGAGTTCCACTTTAAGACATCATCATCATCACATCATCATTCATGTTTTGTACTGAGGTGACAAAGGAGAAAAAACTGTTTATTTTTAGACCTTGTTTCATTATTTTGTAATTAAATGCATGTAAATGTACCTTAAATCGTTTAATGCACACACCACATTCCTTGAAATAGACAGCATTAGGTTTACTATGTATAAATTTGAAATTTCCACTGGGCATTATTAGCCAAGATGTACATTTTGCTATATGACAACTTAGAAATAAGGTAGTATAGCAATAAGGAAAGACATGTTTATGATATTATCACACTAGACATTTAGGATTTTTTACTCTATCAAATTAGAAAAAGTCATAAGGTAATTCTAATTTGAGAAAATATTGAAAATAACTGTCAAATTCACTTCCACATAAGTCAAAAATATTTAGGTTCTTAATATAACCCTATGTAATAGTATTTATGAAAATAAAAACTCTAGTCTGGACTTGTATCAAAAGAGTTAATGCCTTCTGGTAAGAATATAAAAGTAACATAACTTAAAAATGAATTGTTGAAGTTGTCAAATAGCTTCGCTTAAATGCCACTGGCAGAATATTGATTTAATAATTTTCCCAAATTTTAACCATATGTTTGCAATAACTTTAGAGAAAAGATGTTGTACCAATATTGACATAGTTGTGGGATAGAGGTATAATGTTCCTGTGAAGGAGTTCTAGGCGTGTGTTGTTTTCGTGGACGAGTTGTGTATGTTTAATTACTGTGCTTTTGTCACCTCCCTGATCATCGTTTGTTACACTGTGAGTACCGGACCTTCTGGTTGTGACTTTATTTATCTGTACCTTTGGAACATTCCATTAGCTTTATAAAGCATTCATTTACATGTCCAACAAGATATCTCAAATAAAGTGTTTCGTAATACAGCTATTTGTTTTCTGGTCTTTTATGAAAATACGTGTTCAATAGTTCATACCTTCATCATTTCATAAATGACAAGTTTCGATCATCAAGATATAAAGGCCACTCACAGAGGTTGGAGACATAACATCCATTTAGTAAGTTGAAAATCCAATACAATTTGTATGATTACCACAGTGGATACTTGTAGTATATGGAGTCCCTGCTAATAGTTCATAAATGAATTCTGCTTACAGAGGAATCTATTTCTGCCCTTTGTTTATTGATGAATCGTTTGATCTTCGTGTTTCATGAGGCTGGAATATATTTGTCTAAATTGTTTAAGCAAAATTCTACAATGATGTCCACATTTCTTTGGAATTCAGTCTAGAACAAGGCAGAGTATTGCAAAGCAATCCTAGTCCCCCACCGGTAATAATTTCTATATTTAACAAACAGTACACTTATGTCAGGAAGCATAGGTCAGTGAGGATATAGTGACCTACTTCTTGCACTCCCACATCCCAAGATGTCCTTGTACATCAAATCTGGTTACTCCAGGTGAAATGGTATAGAAGATATGCCCCGGACAAACTTTTTTGAAAGTTAAGGTCAAAGGTCAAGTCATAGGTCACAGTGACCTAATTCTTGCACTCCGCAATCCCAAGATGTCCTTGTACACCAAATCTGGTTACTCCAGATGAAGTAGTAAAGAAGATATGCCCCGGACAAACATTTTCAAAAGTTAAGGTCATAAGTCACTGTGACCTAATTCTTGCACTCTGCACTCCGCCATCCCAAGATGTCCTTGTACACCAAATTTGGTTACTATAGATGAAATAGTACAGAAGACATGCCCCGAACAAACTTTTAAAAAAGTTAAGGTCAAAGGTCAAGTCATAGGTCACAGTGACCTATTTCTTGCACTATGCACTCCGCCATCCCAAGACATCCTTCTACACCAAATCTGGTTACTCAGGTGAAGTAGTATAGAGGATATGCCCTGGACAAACATTTTCAAAAGTTAAGGTCAAAGGTCAAGTCATAGGTCACAGTGACTTAATTCTTGCACTCCGCCCTCTGTCATCCCAAGATGTCCTAATTGTACACCAAATCTGGTTACTCAAGGTGAAATAGTACAGAAGATATACCCCGGACAAACTTTTTCAAATAGTCAAATTTCCTATAGTATCCCCCCCTCCATTATATTCTAAATTGGAAATCTGGAATGGTGACACATACCCCCTGAAAAAATTCTGGATCTGTCCCTCATCCAGATGGTCAGTTGCATTGTAGCATAATTCCTCAGACTAACTCAATGCTGACAGACGTGTACTTCTACTCCCCAGCATACAGACATGTACTTCCACTCCCCAGCATACAGACGTGTACTTCCACTCCCCAGCATAAATGTTATAGATTTTGTATGTTTTACATACAGCTTTGCTTGTTTAACTTAGTTTAACTTAATTTATTCTGAATGCAGGCATATATCTGCCTCTATATTCAAATCATAGTCCGTATTTATTTAATCATAATAAATAACAATATTTTTGATGTGACCTCAATCCAATGTTGTTGTGAATCTCCTTTTATCACTTTCTTAAAATTTATCAATGCGGTTTTCGAAAGTTATTAGTTTTGGTGCTTGAATCCCGTTCTCAGGTAGGGAATTCCAGTTGCTAACAATTCGTTGAGTAAATGAGTATTTCCTAACGTCCAGTCTGCGCCTTGA
>JAUMHH010156156.1:0-18374 GCA_032359455.1 Chlamys rubida | reverse complement strand
GTAAAGAATTATCGGAGCTAGACCGAGATTCGAACCCCGGACTTGGTCTTCAGATTGAGGAACTATCGCTCCAACTGTTTGAGCTACCTGGTCCACGGAATATTTCTGACCCAACTGTGCCACAGTTATATCCGCACAGAAGTTCAGAGGAGGTTACCGTATAAAGGTAAAGAATACATTGCAGCGAGCAAAGGATCTTTAACTGTATCACCACCTACACAGTGTGTTCACACGTAAACGCAAGTGTACCTTACGCCGCTATTTGTCAACAAACAATCAATTATCAATGGTAATTTTGTTTTAAGATATAATGATGTTAACTTTTGCGATCAATTGATCAATACGTTTACCTTCAAAATCGTAAAAACAAACATTTATTTCGCAGGGTAGTTCGATTTACATGTATAAGTGATTTTGATTGGTTGTTGCATATAGATCATGTAGATGGCTGCCTATTTTTTCTGTCGGAGAAGGTGTCGTATTCATTTGAAGTTGTTGGGTACCTAGGTGAAATTACTTATATTTAAGGATAGCTAGCTAATAACGTCTATATTTGCTGTGTATACCTCGTCGCTTGGTTGCGGAACCATAATGAATAATGAAATATAATTAATAAGAACATCATGGAACAATTTTACCTGATACAATCTGGTTTTGTTTGACAGGGTTTTACGTACTGTAAACAGCTAATGTCATTTAAGGACGTGCCTCCACGAATGTATGTGTACAGCACCGCATTCCACCTAGTCTCATTATACTAACAATATGTTACCCAGTTGTTGACGTTATCCAAAACGCTGCACGTTTAAAAGGGACAACAACAACAATTTGTAAGGACTTTGGTATGACCCGGTCCGGGGACAGAACCCATTGGCTTCCTCACTTTAGCGAAAGGTTCAACTTAAAGCCGAAACTGATGTATGTCCAACAGCAGCACAAGGAAACAAAAAACGATTTTGGGAAGAATAGAGAAAATAACCCAAATGTTGCGATGGGTGCAGCAGATTTACTTTAGTTTAATGAGTGTTTCCAAGAAGAAGGCACAACAGCAAAATCCCAATTCAGCATCTGGGTTACAGCATTAGTTGCCTCTTACCACACGCAGTAGGTAATAGCAGGAACATTCTTTACTCGATTCCCGTCCTGTGGGGGTGTTTCCCGATTGAAATGCCCCTTCTTGTCTTTTCTTTTACTTTGAGCCAGGTCGAATTTAAAAAACGGTACCGAATGAGTACCTTCCTGCAGGGGTGTTTCCCGATTGAAATGCTCCTTCTTGTCTTTTCTTTTACTTTGAGACAGGTCCAATTTATAAAAACAGTACCTAATGAGTACCTTATATAATGTCTGTCGGGTAATGTGAAAGAAAAAAAAAGAACAGGACTAGTAAGAAGCTTGGCTGAAGAGAAGAGGACGACTGGGAAAATTGTACCGCTATTTCGTAAAACAAAATGCCTTTAACCCAGAACTGAAGAAAATAATCTTATTTCAATATTAATATTTTGCTATATGTACACTAGTGAAATACGTTCCTTATTGTATACTTGGAAATGAACTCACGGTCATTAATAATGTGCGTCAGGCAAAATTGTCTCAGTCATCGAATTAAGAGTTCTACGGGAGGTAAGATGTGATGAAGCACATGAGAGAAAGAAAGAGAAATATGGGGCACTGCTGTCAAAGTTTAGAGACAGACGGTGACATACATTGCTTAAACAATTGGCTGCATGTCATTGCGGAGGCTGCCTATCTGCATCGAAAAGAAAATAATGATGCACGCGAACAGCAGTAAGCAAAACGGCACGAGCAACAGAAAAAAGCATTATGCAAGGCATGAATGAAGAACAGCAGTAAATTGGGACACGCTGCCGACGCGCAATGATCTATCACCATGTTGAACCTCCCATCATGAGAGTTTGCTGAGCACCAAGAGACGCTTTTACTTCCTGAGCACTACGAAACGCTTATACTTCAGGAGAACCAGAAAACGCTTTCACTTCCGGAGCCCCAGGAAGCGCTTAAACTTCCGGAGCCTCATGAGACGCTTAAACTTCCGGAGCCCCAGGAGACGCTTACGATACCAGAGCACTGGGAGAACCTCATACTTCAGAAGAACCAGGAAACTCTTCCAATTCCGAAGCACCACGAAACGCTTACACTTCCGGAGCACAGGAAACGCTTACACTTCCGGAGCACTAGGAGACGCTAACGATACCGGATCACTAGGAGACGGTTATACTTCAGGAGAACCAGGAGACGCTTACGATACCGGATCACTAGGAGACGGTTATACTTCAGGAGAACCAGGAGACGCTTACGATACCGGATCACTAGGATAACCTCATACTTCAGAAGAACCAGGAAACTCTTCCAATTCCGGAGCACCACGAAACGCGTATACTTCAGGAGAACCAGGAAACGCTTACACTTCCGGGGCACTAAAAGACGCTAACGATACCGGATCACTAGGAGACGGTTATACTTCAGGAGAACCAGGAAACTCTTCCGATTCCGAAGCACCAGGAGACGATTATACTTCCGGAGCACTAGGAGACGTTTATTCCTCAGCACGTTTGTATATATTTACACTTTACACCTGCTTTTGCTAACAGTTTTTGTGTTTCTTCAGTTCTTACCGATGTTCAATTTGTTGTTGATGCGAGTCCATATTGTTGTATTTGTTTACTTTCTCATGTTGTTGTCCATAAAGTCTGTTAACAGCTATGCTTATAACAAAACAATCCAAATGTTGAAAATGGGAGATTTTTAACACTAGGACTTATTAAAGAAAATATACTTCACTAAAAACGTTGCGAAATTTCATAGAGATAAGTAAAAGAAACAATGACTAACGACCCATGTGCACAGTTTATTTCACAAAAATGAAAAGTTTATGTTATCCTGTTTAGTTACAATTTAGCAAGTATCGAGTTCTTATTTAGAAATGTATTTAAGCATCAAATCAATAGTTTCTTTTGTTTCATTTTACTGTAAAGTTTACTATTTGCCAAAGTATGTTTAAAAGTGTTCTCTGGTTTGAAAATCCAACTTCAAGTAAAAATATTGTGCTATTTCATTACTCTAGCAATGTTGGGGGTCAACGATGATGATTTCACCTAATAAAAGCAGGCATTGTGTGTTTCTATTGCGAAGGGAAAATATTATACAGAAAGAATGTGAGAAGTGATAAAAGTTTTGGCAACTACCTTAAAAGAGCAACTTCAAACATACTGTATACCGCTTAATTTTCGCTTTGGATTAATTTTCGCTTTCTTGTCCTCTGTAATGAGGGCGAATGATCATTAAGCAAAGATTTGTAAACAAAATGATACACGGGGTCATGAAATGTGAAGGGTGAATTAAATATTGGGCGAATATTGATCCTATCGTAGAAGGGCAAAATTTTGACTGGACAAAATTTCCTCAGTGTACAGTATGTGCTTCTTAAAGGAAGAATAAGAAAGATTCATAAATTTGTCTATAGTGTATACGTAAAAATATGTATAGTATATTTATTATATTTTATACATGAATATAGTGTTACCATACCTTTCATATTACTTGTCTATCAAGCATTGATCATAAAGAACATAATGTCCAATTAAGCATACCTTATATTACTTCATTCTGCATGCTTAATTATCAACTAATTGCTTGAGATAAGCGCGGTGAGTCAAGATACCGTCTCATGATCTTCTAAGATGTACATCACAAGTGTTCGCGATAAAACTACTTATCATCAGTATTCCGTCTTTTCGTATTGCTTGCAGAGTTATCTTCTCTTGTGAGCAGGTATTGATTGTTGCGTCATTGGTTTGTGTGAGAAGATTACGTCGTTTTCTCAAAAATGGATGACGTTTCTCTCACAAACAAATGACGTAACAATAAATACCTGCTCACAAGAGAAGATAACTCTGCAATACGCAAAGACGGAATTCGTGGTGCTCGAAAGCTGATATTTCACCAACTGAATAAGTCTTTCGCCCAGACACACCAACGATACCAATGTGGAAGGAAATGTGAAGCTGAAACATTGCAGCGGTTGAAGGCGACTGAATTGAGAGTTCTGTAATCTTTGCGAAATCGAAGAATCTATGTAGCATGTCCCTTTTAACAAGGAGTGACCAAACAGTAGTTACGGATGGTGAAGGCCATCCCACCAGTTTGAGTTGACTTTTGGTTTATCCTGACATCGCCATTTCCAGCACGTGTAACCACAGCAGCAGTCGTGACTATCGGCGCAGATGTCATCCAAACCGAGCGGTCCGCAGTGTTTTGTCTTCTTCACTAAGGAAACTATCAGTCTCCTCACAGTACTAGAAACAAATCAAATTAGTCAACTTATTTTTGGGTTTCAGAAGACATCTACTTTTGCTATAGATTTGTATTGATGTCTTGTTAATTTAATGGTAGATTCATGGGATGAAAATACACATGAATGTATATTTTAACTTTAAATAGACAAAATAATTTTCAACAATAAATTTTGCCCTTTATATTCAAACTGATACTTCAGAACTTGCTATTAAGACACCTCCACCTTAGTATGTAAATAAATAAAAAAAAATAATGATGTGGTGCCTTGCTATGATATGATATGTTATCGATGTGTCTTGTTCAAACTGTACACAAATGTACTCCAAACGCCAAAGCAAAAAACACACTAACAATCAGGAAATAAATTGACGACATAATGCGCAAAAGTTATACAGTATGTGAGCAGGTATTGATTGTTACGTCATTTGTTTGTGAGAGTAACGTCATCAATTTTTGAGAAAAGGACGTTAATTTTCTCACACAAACCAAAGACGTGACAATAAATACCTGCTCACAAGATAAGATAACTCTGCAATACGCAAAGACGGAATACATAAAAAAATAGCATGTTGTCATTTGGTTGATAACTTACTTTTTTTTCTCCTCAGTCATTTCAGAGTCTCTAGTTTCAACGTTTTCTTCAGAGATCGATTGATCACTTTTTTTATTCACTATTTTCGGATTCGTCCCTTTCCTGTCACTACCACGTGTCAGAATTTGGGCCAATCGTTCCAGGTCATCATCTAGTGTATCATCGTCTTCTATTCTGAAAATAGAAGAAGAGGTATGATTTTGACACGTGACTACGGGTAATTGGGCTAGTGCTGCTTGCTTAAAGAGACTTCAGTACTTCATCTTGCCCTGACCGACAATGAGATCTACAGCCTTTAATTCCATTTTTTTAAAATCTACTTGCATAATATTTGGACACAAAACATATCATTTTGGCTCCTATCATTTTGACATATAACACCCTAGAGGGTGGTTGGGTGGTGCAGTGGATAGCGCACTTGCCTTTCACCAAGGCGGGGTTTGATTCCCCGATCGGACGTGAAAAGGTATGGGGTCACCTCCCCGAACACGTGGGTTTTCTCTGGGTACTCCGGTTTCCTCCCACACAAAGACCCCCCGCGCGCTAACATCCGGGCCAACAAGAGTGATTAATATAAGTTGAATAACTTGTTTCATAATTGGTGTAAAAAAAAAAAGTGTATATTTATAAAGTTTTATATTATTACATTTAACACATAACATACAATTACTTTGTTCTTTAATTAAGTTAACAATCCAGATTTGTTATTAAAATAACATAGCATACATCTTTATATCATTTATGTATTTCCATTGCGGAATTCGAAATTTTTTAAGCATATATCTAATATCGATGTTTTGGTCTGAAATACTGACAACTGATCAAAATACTTATATGTAGAAGATACTTATGTTGTTACTGAATAGATAGTAGAGTGAGGTTCCCTTGAATTATAAACAAGGTATACCTTGACAATCGCTGGACTTTAAAAATAAAGTCATTTTCTATTAGTGTTTAATCAAGATTTACCCGATTTGAATATTAAAACATTGCATATATGATAGTTTTTTTCTATTTGGGGCCAGAAGAAACATCATATTGTTTAATATATCTAAGCCAAATTACAATGACTCTAATTATTCATCTTTGTGCTGTCAGAGAAAACATCACTGCCGATATCTAGTTCGATTAAGTAAGCTTCAACAATGAAAACCAGCAATCGGAGGATCTAAGTAGAAGAAATGATTCTTACAACAGTATTGCTATAAGTAATAAGAGATAAAAAAGGGTAACATTTTTCAGTTATAGTTAAGTAAATGTCTACACTTTAGGCTCAAGAAAATTCATATTCCTTCAAAATCAATATGAAAGTTTCGTATACAATGGCGTTTTTGTTTGTGTTTTACATCCTATTAACAGCTATGGTCATTTAAGGACGTGCCAGGTTTTGGTGGTGGAGGAAAGCCGGTGTCCTGGAAAAAACCACCAACCTACGGCTAGTACCAGGTGACTGCCCCACGTAGGTCTCGAACCCGTGACCCAGTGGTTGAGGGCTAGTGGTAGCAGAATGTCAGACACCTTAACCACTTGGCCACCGTGGTCTCTGAAAATAGAAAGTGTTGGCTTGTTTTTAAAATAAAGGGTTAAATATTACGGTAGTAGAATCATGTATACAGGTACTGAACATGTTAATAATGGATCCTGACTCCACCTGTCCTGTGTAACATAATGTACTGTAAATAAACATAATTTGTACATTTGTCTCTTAATTGAAAGAGGTGTTGGAACAGATTAGGTTGATTTGCATTCTTGTATATTTTCACAATTAGCTTTATCACACCTATCTGTGTGGCTGTGTTAACGTTTCGAAGTCAAAATTGATTCTGTAAATTTACGGAACACATAAGTTACCTGTAGTAGTTGGTAGAAGATAACACGAACAGCAGATAAACTGTTAATAGATTTACGTGTAGGTGATGGTCCAGGCTTATAACTTGTGATCATCAGAAACTGCTCAAAGTAAGAAGTCATCGTAGCGTTTCTAGCACAAGAACTGTTAAAAGTCAAAATGCCAGTTAGAATGTAAAATATTTTTTGCGTCAAAAACATGAGTTAGATTCCTGGCTTGGTATAGAACAGAGTTATATAGCTGTTCAGTACTAAAGAGGGTTACAGATATCTGGCACAACAAAGGAGGGCCCCTGCTCTTTTGATCAATACTGCAGTAGAACAACAGCCTACTGGCACAGGAGACCGGTGATCTAGCTGTGTATATGCCCCCCTTGGTGATAAGATCTACATTTGTAATCTGACCATCACATGTAAGGGGAGATTCAAGAATGGACAGATGTCTAACATTAGTTATCAGTGAAGTAGACTGGTACAGGTTGTCCAATCACATCATCATGATCAGTTAATCTTTAAGGTGGAGATGATTTCCTTGTTTTGATTCAGTATCGGATAGTTGTTTGAAGTGTTAGAACTGGTGAGGGAGGCCTGTAAGGGGAGGGGTACTTATAACAGTGAATACGGTAGTCTTTTCATGGCCTGCGGTGGTGGCCGAGGTGTTACTTAGGCTTCTGCCATGCTACTACCACTAGCCCTTCACCACTGGGTTGGGGTTCGAGACCTAAGTGAGGCCGTGAGTCACCAGGTACTGACAGTAGGTCAGTGGTTTTTCTCCTGGAACCTGGCACATCCTTAAATGACCATAGCTGTTAAAAGGACGTAAAACACAACCGAACAAATCATGTTCTGCAATATATACAGTAATGGAGTGGGCATTAGTGAGTTTTTGACATTTCCATACATTCATTTGAATCTATGACCCATTGGCTAGACTGTATTTACTATTTAGCACCTTTTACCTACTCTGTTAAATCTTAAAAGTCCAAAACCTATCAAACTTCACAGGTGATATATATACACCTGCAGAAATATTTAACCCAATATTGATCAAATGTAGGTCACTGTGACCTGTATTTTCTGATTCACTGACTGTGTGTTTGTTCCATTTCTTGGATATAGATTTCACCAAAGAGACTTAATTTTATTGGAGTTTATATATCATATACTTGTTTAAAAGTTTATGTGTTAAACGTTGGATATCGCTTCATACATATTGTAGAGTCTTTATTCACAAGTGTACAGAAAAATGATGATTTGTATTGATTTACTATATGATGTAAGAACATGATATTTTTTTTCAAATATTTAGGCAATTCTTTTTTCTTTAATTCAAAAGAGAACAGTTTCAACACGAACACATGTTCAGTTCTAAATGAATTGAAAAAATAATTAAAAGATTGAAAATAGAAACTTGCGCTATTTCCATTATGTGTGTGAGTGAGGTGTGTAGGAGATGATCGAGGGTGAAATAATTGAAGGATAATTTCCCACATGTATTTTTGTATGTATATGTATCAGAATGACATAAAAATACCACAACATAGTCTCCTTCCTATTTAAAATATTTTATCTGGGTGTAAGATACTGGGGAGTTTATATCCAAGTAGAGGCTATTTTTAGCCCAGACGTGGCGTACATGCGGAGTGGAAATCAAATTCGCACATGGGTGGTGTTGTTCATGGCCAATTTGCAGGGAGCTTGTGTTGATGCCCTCTTTAAGATAGGCCTATATATATTTAAGCTGCAGTAATTGTGGTTGCCATCCTTTAGATAGACTCAGACTGTCTGCCTGGTATAATTAGAAACTCCGGCTTTACATAATGCTAAACATGAGAACTAAACACGAGAAAAAAAAACCAGTATGCATATATTCTTTGTTATGATGCATGTTCTACAGCGTTAATCTGTGTGACACCAACATACCCTGTCTCCAGCACACATACACACATGCACGCTTACACAACACACATGGGGGCACATCCTTAAATGACCTTAGCTGTTAATAGGACGTTAAACAAAATCAAACCAAAACTAAATAATCTGTCTGACCTGTTTTAACTGATCATTCACCCTTGAAACTTCATAATGAACTATTCCAACCTTTAATTTGGAAGAGTTCAAATGTGTCTGTAGGGGTGAATGAGTTGCATTGCAATTGGCTGCTCTTGACTTAATAAAGGCCAAGTTGTCTTATTATTTATATAAGCTACAGCCTGTCAATGATTTCTGTTGATTATTTTTTCAGCTTTAGTCCTAAATATTTTCAAAATATTGACGAGTCCCATTACATAGAGGTATACATGCATGTATATATATATACATGCAATGGGTTTTCAAAAAAGTCTTAATAAGGAAAAGTGGAAAAATTACCATGATTAACCCATTCACCCCTGAAGACACTTTTGAACTCTTCCAATTCAATGGTTGGAATAGATCATTATAAAATTTCAGGGGTGAATGAGTTAATGGAGCAACAGATCAATTTTGTATCTTCAATGTCCCCTTAATAAAAGACACTGAAGAAAACCCTGATTTGTCAGGAGGCCCCTTAATTATCAGATCACAATTAACTTGTTCTCAGGAGATGCTTAAATCTTTTGCATCATCATATAAAGAATGAGCTCTTGTGCACGAGACATTGTGCCTGGGAGATATTACCTGGTTTGTAATCAACTTGTGTGTACAAGACAAAAAAAATATCATCTTGTCCCTCATGGGCTCCAATATTAACTTTACATGTAACAGAAATTATACTTCAAAGCTTTGAAATTGTGTGAACATTACATTGTAAATCTACTTAACAATCTCATATGGCAGATTGCATCTTTCCCTCACACACAACAGTAGCCGAAGGCATCTCACTATCGTCTACAATCACACATACAAACCTGTCTAAAAAGTATTATCAAACTTTCAACTTCATTTTAATGTGGCTTATGAATTTCAAACGAAATAAATAATTGATTAATGTACTGTACTAACTGTATATAAAATACCTGTAAATAGATGTGTGACATCATCAAGTGTACAGATATTGTGTAGGTAATACTGATTCAATTACCTTTCTCACCAAATCACAACCACTTTACATTGTGAATTTTTTATACTTTAACAAAATTCCATTTCAGATTTCTATCTCAATCACCACCAGAATTAGTGTCACTGGGGACCCAGTTTCCTCTCCCTTTAATCTACCCAGACATACAGTAGTTGTAAAACAGTCTGAAACTCAACCGGGCTTCTGCATCCACATAACACTGTTACCTACTTATGAAACGAATATAACCAAGGGTACTGTAATTATTATAATAACACGGGAAAAGCTATTATTAGACTCAGTTACTCAACCATGAGTGTTTATTGCTGGTAGGTATTTATATAGGTATAATTGTCAATATGATGCTCCTGTCTAAATTACACCAAATTAAGATACTGAAAACAACAAACACTCACTCAGACTGTGTTTTAACAAGAGGTCCATGGGGTGCGTATCACTCACCAGACCTGATAGTACATCGTTTTAAACAAAGATGACAACAGACACCATACCATATGACATGCTTTCAGATACTTTTTGCCAGGTGGGTTTTATTAGATTGTAGTAAATATTTTTTCCTTGAATCTGAGGATGTGTGCTTCATATGATAAGTATAAAAAAACTTTTGAAATTCAGAATAATACCATTTGAATAAACATGGTTTACCAACTTTCAGTCTAAAAATGTAATATTATTGTCAAAAAAATATAACGTGGACATTTCATCAAGGGTCCCACAGTAAGTCTTAAATTATCATATAATGTCTCCCATAACTAAGACTTCACTGCATTTCTAAATATAAATACCCGGTAATAAGGTGTTACACAGGTATGTTATCTGTCAAGTATCATTCAAAATGACAGGTGAAGAAAACCAGAACAATAGGACAGATTTGTAGTCTGAAAGGTGCAGATGATCAGAAGACATGCATAGCCACCATCTTGGATCGTAGGAACTGGAGAACACATGGACATTTGTACCATGAAGACTATCCATTATGTACAATTCACCACCAAGCCTGAACAAAATCGTACCAATAGAACAAACGTTGTAAATGTCTCAGCCAATCATGCAGTGGCCATCTTGAATTTCTGTGAGTTTTTGTAAATTAGTGTTTTTACTGTAGAATATCCAACAAGTGCCACTTGCCATTAAAACAATCAGGGACAAGCTGGGTAGGGCTATACAATCAGTGTTATTATTAAAAGCTGATTGCTGGCAAAATTACCTGACTATTCATCAACTTAATTTGAACCAGCTACATCCAGAATACATGTAGGTCAACATTACAGCATGCCAACATTCAACCAGTAATTCTTTAACTCATTCAGCCCTACATGTCTAAATTGGACTTGCCCAGTCTTTGATTTGGTACGGTTCAAATGTGAATTTAGGGGTGAATTGGCTATTAACTGCCTTTTTCATAACACTGACTATATAGGGATTAAATGGATGTTTTTCATGTACATTGCGGCAATGAATAGCAGTAGCTTATCTACATATCCTGTGGAGCGCGTTAGTTCATTGGTTCAACATTTATGATTTTTGTAATGTTTATTATTATTTCTTGCAACCACGTTATCTTGGAGGAGGGCTCTGAAGGTAACTCTTCTCAGAAACAGTACTATGCGTAGTAATATGAAGTGGTCATTGTGTGTGAAATCAGATGACTGGTTGCACGAGAATCGTTGTATTCATAGTGTATTCATGGTCTAGCTAATGGCAGTTGTTTTCAGTTGGTAGATTCATGTACAGAACAAACATCAAGAATGTAAATATATTTGTGTATTGCCTGTTCTAATTTTGGTGAAAATGACCTGGACGTTAGGAACTCAATAAAATCCCTATTGCACTTGTACATATCCAAGCTAACTGATCACCATCGTGTTAAATGTCAGTTTTCTACTTCTGGATTTAGAGATAATATCCGGAAACAAGTGTTGATGGACAGGCTGATGGCCATAACAATCACTAGAGAACATCAGCTTCTCTAGCTGATGTGGGGGCTTAATATGATAACCATTTTCTGTATCAATAGTGTTAGATGTGTATGTGATGATAACTGAACTCATTACATCCTCTTTTTGACAAAGTAAATTACCACAATGTTGCATTTTCATTATCTTTGCTGTTTGGTATATATGAATCAATAGTACGTACAACAGGCATGATTTCAGCTTAAAAACCTAAACCCCGGCCAGCAGGCTGTTATAAAAGCTGGAAAATATCAATTATGGACACTCAGAATGTACTATGACTGCCCGTGCATCTATTCTAGACAGTGAAGCTGCCAGAATCGATTATTCTTGCATGAGCTTCTAGACCCTTCAGCTTAGCTGATGTCATCTTCCTTACATGCTAATTATAGCACCTTCAGTTGGTTTTCAATATAAATGGAATACAATTTGATTCACAAGAAAAAGTTTAGTACAGATGTTTTGCATGCTGTACATGGTATAGAAAGTAACTTCTCTACAAGCTGTTTGTGCATGCATACAGTACATATACATACAATGCGATCTACTCAACAAATGGTAACAAAAGGCCAATATTAGGCCTGTATCCATCACTTTGAGAAACTTGAACAGGAAAGAGTTGGTAGAAATGTAAGGCAAGGTAATAGATTTGAACAAAACAACTTGATACTGCAGCCCTTTATCCCAGCAACCTGCAAGCTCAGCCATTATTCTAGGCCATATTGAATATACTTTGAAAATCTTGATACAATTAACTGACTCCTATGATTTGTATGATTGATAAGGGTAATTTATCTAAGACACAGTTTTACTTCTATTATTGATAAAGGTAATTCAATTTAAGTACTTAATTTACTCTAGTAAACTGCTGACTAAATAATATGACACTAGGTCATATGGTTCATTAGAAGAAGTTGTTTGAAGGTTTTAATACATTTGACCCCTGTGACATTTGGTTTCAGTCAAGGTCAATGTTTGAACAAATTTGAATGCTCATCTGAGCATTCTACTGGTATACAAATATTTTTCCTTTAGACCAGTAACCTTGTGGCTCAATATGAATTAGACCATGTTGTAAATAACAACATTTCTGACCCCTGTGATCTCCTACAAGCTTCAGTCATTCACGTGAAGAAATATGATGGCCTTTCAATCATCCTAGCAAATTTCACATTACATTCTGATTACTAATGTCGTACATTTCAGACAATTCTGTATACAATGTTAGAGCTAGAATGCTAATTTGCACATACATTGTTACATGTTCATGTAAAATTCAACAGAACACGTGCCATAATGGATTCGTGTAACAGTATTGAGATGGGCTTTATCTGTTTTAAATCTGAAATTTCATCTCCAGTTTGTATATATTATATACACCAAGCCAAACTTCTGTAATACAAACTAGGAGAATTGATGAACTGCAGCCTCAGTGGAATCTCAATTTACCTGGACCAAGGAGAATTATTAAAGTAAATTCTTTACAGATACATTTCATGCACCTGCATGCCAATACCTATCTAACCAGCAACTACCAGTTATAACATGTTTACTCCAAATCCTAAGATGTACAGCCCACATGCCAGTTATAACAAGTTCTGTACAAGAAGTGTGTGTGAGGGGTATCTATGCACACTTCACTCTCAACCCCATCCTAATATCTATACCTATGCTTGCATTTTATGATTTTAGTACCGTATCATTTTTAAGGCCAATAACTGCAAACAACATTTTAAGGATCCCCGTTACCACTGCCAAACATGCATGGAAAACTTGTACTTTTCCGGCAGGACTGTAGCTTCGATAATTTGTTTTTTTTAAAGAAAAACACACCTTGTAGAACTTTAGAAAATAGAAAATAATAAAGATGAATTTTATCAAAAGTAATCAACAATAGTGTTCTGAGAGTAAATTAAATACAACAGGGCTACACCAGGCTTAAACCCTTGATCTAACACAGTGATATTAGCACATCACTTTAACCGTTTGTGTACCTACAGTAGCCTGGACAACAGGAGTGTCCTGTCATTGACCCAGACATGCTACAAAATAAAATTAGGAGGACATGACCATATGTGCGAAAATTACAGAAGCATTCTCTAGTGTATTCCTCGAAGTGAGACAGCTAGCTATCCTTAATATGTTGCATTATATGTATACTGTCTAATTACAAGAGCACTGCGAGTCGGTCGGTCAGACCATGTATATCGTATACGTACTGCATGCTAACGATATCAGCCAATATCATGTTACTGTCCATAGATCCGTATACTGTCCCTCTTTTGTTTAAGTTTATTTTCTATTGTCTTGTGTAAGTAAAAGTGAATTTTCCTCTACTGTGCTGATTTTATTAAAAAGTTATTATAATGGAGGGTCAGTACAGCTTGAATGATTTGGTGTTTCAGGATTTTACTCAAGGTCATGATTTGCTATTATTAAAACTAGAACCGAATAATCGTTCAAATGGGAGCAGAGTGTTTAACTGCAAATTGCACAGAATATTTCTCAAACATTTGAAAAAAATGGTCAGGAGACACCTAAACATTGACCCTGTAACCTTGAGTTTGACCTTTTTGACCCCTTTTATGTATGTGACAATCCACTCAAACTGTATTATAGTATGCATGGTGGAATAATGTTTGAGAAATTGTGGAGAAATGACGGTCACTGCAACTTCACAATATAGCATTTCCAGCTTCCTGATTTGTCTATGACCTTTACCTTTGACCTTGTGAGCTTTGAACTTTGTCTGAACGATATTTGTTATTTCCTTAATTTTTATAAGCATTTATGTATATAAATAAAGTCTTTTGTTAACTTAGCATTATCCATCTTCCAACACACCTAATATACAAATAAAAATTCTAAAATGGAAACTTGTTCAAGCTGTATCAAGACTGAAAGAGTGATGACAGGAAAGTTGATGGACAGATTAAGGTTTGGTTTGTTTTTTACTTTCTATCAATATATATAACAGCTATGGTCATTTAAGGACGAGACAGGTTTTTGTGGTGGAGGAAAATCCGAGTAGCTTGAGAAAAGCCACCGACCATGGCCTGAGTGGCCAGTACCTGTACAGTACAAGAAAGCACAGGGTTGTATGTAATAATTTAATTCTGAAGCAAATCATTTTCTGAAACAGATTTCATATAAATCACTCTTATCTGATAATGACCAGTCGGATATTACATAAATGATAGTGGTGCTGATAAATGTATTATGGGATTTGAAGAATTTCATATGTACTAGCTTGCTGCATGGAATCCGGAACCTTGCATTTGTATAAGTTTATGGCTAACAACTATTTCTCAAATAATCAAGTTTGTAATTTCAATAACCCTATAAGTTAAGTGTGCGTTTCACAGACTTGAAAGTGATATGGTTTTATACAGAAATACATTTCATGTGATTATCTAATTCTACGCTATGGCTGATCGACTTGATAGCTTCGGTGGAAATTGATAAATGGTATTATCATGTCAGTGTCTGGAATGTGAAGCTTTGTGATGAAATGACTCGGTCCTCTCTATTGAGACGGATATAATGTCTCCATATAACATCACCTGGATATAATCTTCAGGTTTATGGTACAGGATAGACTTTACACTGTGCTATGGTTATCGGTAGTGAATCTGGTATCTAGAGGTCTTATTTAGTAAATCTGAAAGTGCAGTGTACACAGAAATTGAAGGGGTTGTTCAGGTATGACTTACATCTGTATTTGTTAACTCATTCACCCCTGAAATTTCATAATGAACTATTCCAACCTTTGAAGTGGAAGAGTTAAAATGTGTCTTCAGGGGTGAATGAGTATAAACATGAAGGTGTACTCAATACCAAGCATCATTAACAATATAATACATTAGAGTACAGGTGTACCCTGTATATATTGTACTCATGAATATACCGGTTTATCTATCAATTATGGACTTTTGTTGAGGTAAGGAGGTGGTTATATGAACCTGAGAATAAGATATTAACCAGGATAAAGTTGAGGTCATTATCACTTTTCACGTCAATATGACCACATATCCCGTGAAATAAATGTCCTTTATTGTTACATTTACTGTAGATGTGGAAATATTCCCTTTTTACATCTTTTCTTTATCATTTTGCAAGACAGGACAAACCAGAACTGTAAGCCAAAGGCTAACTAATACCTTCAGCTCCCATAAGCTATAAGCTAACTATGGCAAAGTGTTGCAAATCTATTGGCCCAGTAGTTTTGGAGGAGTTGTCTTGACAAGGATTTTCCAACAAAGGGCCATAACTCCATATAAAAAGGGTCAGAATGAAAAAGTTAAATACTTTGATGCACAACATGAGGGGGCAGTTTTGGGATCTGTAAACAAGTTGCATTGAAATTGGTGCACAAGTTTGGGAGGAGTTGCCCAGTTGCCCTGCCAGGCAGACGGACTGGGTGATTCCAGTATGCCCCAAAACTCCGTTACCGGGGGTATGGTAAGGGAATTGTCAAAAGAGTAGTACTGCTTTGGCAGAGAGTATAGTACTGTAACCTTACAATTTGAATGTTTTTGTGAGTATTCTAGACCACAGTTACACACATGTATGTTAGGTTAACTGAGGTCAACCAATTGGACTAAAATACTTTTTTAAACTTGATCAACATATATAAAGTCATTAACTGTAATTTCATACTTTTTCAAAATAGACTTTTTCATGTCATCTGAAATCTGAAAATTTGTATATATTTCCTTAATTTTTTGTATGAACATTTTCAATTCCTTACATCTGAACTGTGTGGTTCTAACCAACAGTTTAAATATCTTTGAACAAATATTCTACCTAGCTAGATGACACTCAAGTTTAAACTGAGTCAAGGATCTGCATATGTTAAAACCACAAGCTTTTAATACTGAGATATTGTTTTACCAACATAAATATTCAGCATTCATTACTTAATGTTCAAATTAAAAACTTAAACCTTATATACAGGTTTCCCAGATACTCCATAGAAGACAAGAAACACAACAATTTAAATGTCTGAAACATTTACAATTTAAACTATTTAAGCTAACAAGGGCTAAACACAATCTCTCGGATAAGTCACCAGTGTTGAGTTTATATTATTACAGAAGATAATCCCACTTGGGATAAGAATTCTATTGTGAAGGGTCACTATGCTCTGGTCAGTGTATGTTTAGTGTAGTAATATCAACAGCATGGCGTTCTATAGATTAAAGAGAAGTAGAGTATTTCTGTGATGACCTTTGTCAGTCCAAAGTCCAAGTGGTCAATAATGACCAGATGTGTACATTTGAACTATAAATACATGTTTGCCTGCACACTTCTTGTCAACTACACAAAGTGACACAGACATTAAACACCAACCAACTAATTTGAACCATCTTCAAGCTAAGATCAATAGATCAATAACCTTGGCAGTGCTAGCGCTGTTTAAGATCGTTTGGGGATTCAGAGGGTCGACACTTTACTCATACAGTATGGGACTGAATACTTTACTTTGGAGAAGTAAATGAAAATATCGCCAGAAAAAGAAGTGCTCTGTACACATATCATAGTGATCAACACAATTAACGACCAATCCATACAAACTGACTCATAAAACTGAATAATTATAATAATCTACCCAATTGTGGGGTAAGGGGTGGCACAGTGGATAATACACTCTCCTATCACCAAGGCAGCTGGGGTTCCCCGATCGGACGTGAATAGGAATAGGGTCACCTGCCTGACCAAGTGGGTTTTCTAAAAAAACAACATCATTTAATACGATATGTTTTTCTACATTATTCTGCAGTTAAAAGAGTGGTCAGGTGGCACAGTGGATAGTGCCCTTGCCTTTTACCAAGGCAGCCAGGGTAAGATTCCCCAATCTGACATTAGAAAAGAAATTGGGGCACCTGCCCGACTATGTGGGTTTTCTGTGGGTACTCCGGTTTCCTTCCCACATTAAGATCCCCTCCCCCCACCCCTCAAGCTAACATCCGGGCCAACAAAGAGCTTGAGTGATTAATATAAGCTGAAATAACTTGTAATGAGGTTTTACCAAACCAAGATACCCACAATACATATATACCCACTGACAGCACTGAAAAGGTTAATTTTACCTTGTCCATGGCATCTCTGGAAACTTTGGCCAGGATGGCAGGGAAAAGACTAAAAAAGTTGAGTCTGAAACAAGCAAGACATAATACAGTAACATACATGAATAATGGAAATACAGATATAAGTAACTATACCTTGAATGTACAAACAAAAATAAGAATATATTTGAACTAAGGGCACAAGTAGTTTGATCCTGTAAATGGTATTGGAATTGATATCATGATTTGTCCCATACACATACATGTACAAAACCAGACTTGCTATTGTTCATATGTACAGTAAGAACATGTAGTACGTTTTTTAGTATACACTATAGTGGTAATCAGTAGCAAAACTAACAATCTTAACCAATCATATACTGCAGCCGGTCATAAGTAAAACTACAGTAATGATGAATCAAATCCAATCAAATAGCTGGTAGCAAGTAAAGGTAGTAATTGAATCTTAACCAATCAAATAGGTGGTTACAAGTTAAACCAACAATCTTAACCAATCAAATAGGTGGTTACAAGTTAAA
>JAUMHH010156145.1:0-18375 GCA_032359455.1 Chlamys rubida | reverse complement strand
AAAGCATCTGTTTCCGTAGGTCACAGTACGAGATTTTGGGACACACAACAAAGATTCTGACTCCGACCGCAGTGATCATAATATATGAGCATCGCTGAAGTATATAATGACTGTATGTACACACCGAAGGACAGATTCCTTTTATTTAAGAGATATAAGACGTGTAGTATCCTCAAGTACTCAAATAAAAAACATCAAATAATCTTCACATTACAAAAAGAAAGCTACAAATGATACGGAGGGCAAAACGAACCGACTATTTACACAGAAGCAAAATACATTCAGTGAACTGTATACTCATTGAGGATGATCAATGATCTATGTGAGTGACTGCACTGGTATATCTGTTTAAATACATTGAAATACATGAAAATAAGCTTCTAAAATCCATTTTTTTTATTCAAATAGTAAGTTGCTTATTTACCAAACAGTTGCTATTTGATTTTCAACGAATGCTAGTTTTCCTGTGTTAACCATATCATATCCTAGCCATTCACCATGACCATTTAAACCTTAAGTAAGACAGAACCACCAATAATCAGTGGTTATTGCTGTGTGGTACCGTAACATACCGTCATAGCTGTATCTATAGGTAATGTAGACACCACGTACATAAAGACGTCCTCATAATAACTTAGGGTAAGATGGCGTGGTAGATAAATGTAATACCTATACCGGTGATTGCAACTTTACAAATTTGGCAGATACAGTAAGCCAAAACTGAACCACACTGCATCATACAGCTAATTCGTCCCTCTTGGATCTATCGGTGATGCTGAGGAGAAAACACTTAGAAATCAAATTAGGTTTAAACTTATGTTGAAACATAAGGTGAGGCGCGTAGAAAATTTTAATTTTATTAATTTTAAAAGTTAGAGAAGTACTAGTCAATTTCCAATATAAAAAAGGGTAAAGTGATTAAAAAAGTTCGGGAACTAAGAAACTATAAAACTATTAGACTTTCATCATTATTACTGAGGTCATGATGGTTTTTGGATACACAAATCGATATTTTTCTTTGTTCTACACTTGGTAGCATATCTTCCGACAATGAAGGTGTATTGACATTAAGATAAGGCTGCTGTTCGATGAAGGTCCAAGTACATTAATCTATGTGATGTGATGACAACGCCGTCTCTGTGCTCCACAACCTTATACCTGCCATTTGTTAATTAGATATACAGCCAAAACCATTTGTAGATAGCTGTCGACGGTGCTTCATTTTTTCACAGATACAATCTTGCTTTAACACAATGTCTGATATTGGGGGTCACTCACCCACAAACTCTACCACAACTTTGTCGCTTGATTGGACATTAATTATTTTTCTGACATTGATTGGACTAGATAACCATCCTCTTTCCAGTATCGATTAAATGCGTTTTTGTGGGCACCGTTCAATAAAAGTCTTCTACTGATTACAATGCAGACACTTGTTGACAGCATTGGACATTTGTTGACATTATAAAACAATTCCATGCAGGAATGCCAATGCCAAGCAATGACAGTCGTAGCTTCTTTAAAACATTACTATAATACTTATTCTGATCTTGTATTTGTGATACGCGATACTTAGTCTACCCGTTTCCTTTCCCGAATGATGAACGTACATCTGATTGCACCTTTAAAATTCTATAATTTATACAGTATGCGAAACATGAATTACACTGTGGATTTTTTTGTTTTTTTAAATCATTATTGTTCATATAAGTTAACCATGATTTATTTTTTTCGTTTGAATGACACGCGTATTGGTTTGTTGTCGTGATATGACGGACGCTTCAATACATTTACAGAGGTTACCTCCCTTCTGCTGTGTAAAAAAAGCACAGCACACATTCTACCAAGAGAGATCGGTTTGAAATACAACCCGAGACTGAACATAAATAACGAGTGTTTAGCCTAGTGTTTAGCCTAGTGTTTAGCCTATTAGCCTAGTGTTTAGTCTAGTGTTTAGCCTATTAGCCTAGTGTTAAGCCTAATGTTTAGCCTAGTGTTTAGCCTTAGATATACAATCGTCATTATCAGCTTTATGACATCTTCATCAGTACACTGCTTTGGAATGCAAATACTGCTCCATTCAAAAGCTTTTGTCTCATAGGTCCCTGTTCGTGATTTATCCACAAATAGGTTTTTGTTCTCCTTGGTTCCTGTTCTTGATTTCCTTTTTTTGGTATCTCCCGAATTCCTGATCTAGTGTTTCCTTTTGTTTTAGTGTGTCCTGTCCTCGGTTCCTGTTGTTATCTCTCCATTTGTTTTGCTGTCTTCTTGGTCGTGTTGTTGATTTTCCTTTTGTTTTGGTGTCTCCTTGGTCCTGTAGTTTGATATCTTTCTGTTTTTGTGTCTCCCATGACCTTGTTGTTTCGTTTCTACGTGCTGGTTTTGGCCGAATTATTGCCGCTGTAGTTTATATTATTTCCCTTTCTGACTTGTAACAGTAGGTCTCCACGTATCGAGTTATCACCCACCTACTAATAACATGCCGGTATCTGTATACTGTATGCCGGACAGCCACTTATGTCGATCCCTTTCCCCCTAATTTTGCTGCTAATACTGGAATTACTACTTTAGAAATGTTAAAAAGGAAACAGCAATTTGCAATTCTAATATGAAATAAAGTATTCCATAATTCTACCCGGTTATTTTGAGTCCATATCATTTTTATATTTGATAAGAAAGAGTAATTGAGAATTTGTCATAATAAACTATATCCATACAATATTTACTTTTAATTAGGAATTTTCCAAACTGTTTAACATCATTATTATGATATATGTATATTTTGAAATATCTGTTGTGTACGGCAGTATTGTTAATATCACATAGCGTGTTCCTATTCTTTCTTTCGACCCCACGACAGTGATATATATATTAGGACAAAAAACATATTCATCTGTGCTGCATGCAATTTAATATTTGATGTAGTTGTATAGGGCAATTTCTACTGTATTTGACCTGCGAGCATTACAGGCGTCATGGCGTACTCTGTGCGAGCCCTATATAAACTTATATACACTTTGTAATGATATCACGAAATAGCATTGTATAGGTGTTAGGTAAGTAATGGTCTATACTGAATGAGCAATACACACATACTAATTACATTTCATCTCAAGTGAATTATTGCCTTATATATACTATACTATTATTCAGCAAAAAATATAAATGTAAATGATTAAATTATAATTACGCAGTCTGTGTTATTTTTAACATGGTTTCATTTTATAATGTACAGTATACATAAACACAGCTAGGATATACAGTGGCCATACAGATATCGATGACAGCTGCAAACAAATACTCCAACCACTCATAATGTTATTCAAGATTTCAGATAATTAATAAAAAAAACGACAGTTATACAACAAAATGTATTCATTAATATTGTCATTAATTGCCATAGCAACACTAATATACTGACATCAAACAAGCATCTGACTCACGTGACCGAGTGTCTTTAACAACACATACCATACTTTTTCAATCTGAAGCGGACACACGCTAGTTTTATCACGGACAACAGATATGAACAATCTCTACTGACAGAGTAGTGTATCCCCTGACGTCAGACTTCAATCTACGCTTACTAGCACACCTGTGGCCTTTTTTTACCAGCTCCCCGTTGGTCAGTCTGACGGACATGCTGCAAAGCCTTGGTCAAGTCACGCCAGTAAACAACAACAGATAACTACGTTCCTAGTTCGACGAAACCGACCCAGTACAGAAACAATGTCAAATGCTCATATTACACAAAAGTTAATTTTCTCGTTTCTTAAGGTACATCAGAACGTATGTATCTGCCTAGAGGTAATGAAACGTCGTTCATTTGGATTTAAAGGTAATCACGTTATATTTTGCAAGGTTTTGATTATTGAAGTTTAATATTTCATTACACTTGCTAGGTATATAACAACCCCAAAGTACACGTGTAATGTAAATTATTTAAACATTTAATATCTTTAGAGGTTTTTCTTCAATAGTAATGCGATCTTCATAACATAATTCAATTTTGATTGGAAAACCTGCTTAAACATGACAAAGAAAAAAATAGCAATTACCATATATTATTACCTTGAATATCTTGTATCTAGTTTAAGGTTGCCTTTACAATTCGTAGTTCTTAATGGGAAACAATTTTCTTGATCCGGTACGTTTTTTATCAGTTGTATCATGGCCAGCTGATAGTCCCCGTCATCAATAGGATAAGGTTACACGCCATTCATTTACAATTACATGCCTATTTCACAAATGGATTTTGAGTACAAAAATATCCTTTTTCATTAAATGTTGATTATTTCGTCTGCGACAGGGGTTTTGAACTCCACTTAAACCTTTTTTTTGTTGAAAGGATATGGACTTATGATTGATAGACTGATCATGTAACCATGAAAGGCACTGCCAGTAGATCACGTGGACTACTGTGACATGTCTTGACTGGCGAGAAGGTTTTTCATAATTACACTAAAATATTATTTCGTCGAGACTTTTTCAACTGGGAATGTAATATTGTACAGAGGGAATTTTAGTTTTGAAGTTTTATGGAAGACGGTTGTATCGATCGGCATGTTTTAAAGCAAATTTTGTAGGACGTTAGTTTCTGAGATATCTTTCACGAGCCCTACTTAAATGGTAAGCAAATATAAACATATCTCATGATACATTATTGAAATAACACAGCAATGTCCCGTACATATACTTTACACATTTCTCAGCACCGTTAGTGATACAACAAAGTAAACACGGTAGTCAGCCATCAATGACTTATTTGATTGCTAAAGTGCAATCATATATTTACAATATTCGTGCACAAGAAACATCTAATTTTAGATTTTAACAAAAGCATAAAATTTTGTTCTGTTGCTCAAGTCCTATACCAATTATTGTTGCAATTGTCTTCAAAATACACTTTACTGTTACGTTAAAGGAATGCTGGTACCTACAGGGGGGCGCTAAAACGAAAATATGCGTAATCGATCATATACACACGGTAAAGTTTAATTACGCGTAAAAATCTGCACAAAGAAACCTCAGACGGAAAAATACAACTACATCTGAAAAAGTGGTAACGGCAAGCTCAAGGTCGTCGCTACCACGCCATGTGTCATGATCACCTGCAAGCAAGGACCATTGACAGTCGGAACGCCCGTCCGGTACACGACGTCAAAATTCGACACCGCAGGATCTGATAGGACATAATTTACCTAAGGTTTCACTTAACGGCTTGGTTGTAAACAATCAACAACGTTTATTGGCGAGGTGAATAATTATAGACGGAGTGTAAAACAATCCTGTACGCTACGTCAGTGACGTACGTCGAAGGTGTAGATACCTGTGAGTGAAAGTATTAACAATGCTTTATAATAATGTAATCAGCTGGTGATAAGTGGAATCAGTGTTTAAGAGCGCACTGACCGCTATTACTTCAGTTCCGTGATAAGCCCGACATGTATCAACACACTTGAAGTAGGCGCAGACACCGGTAAGTACCTGACTTGGATCTATAAACATGGATATAAGCAAACTTTGTTCTAGGATTTAGTTCATCAAATAAACATAAATTGAACTGAAATATACCAGCAATAGGAGATTTGAAAAGACACCATGGAGTTATTCGGAACAAGATTTATCAGTTTGGTACCATCTTGCTACAAATTGACGACAGTTCCTTTACATAGAAAATATTTAAGGATTTTCCACTAGCAAAACTTTACTGAAGTTGACGATAACTTGCTTAAATTTAGTTTTTCTTTACTTGATTTATGCTGGTCTATGGGGTAAGAAAGTAATCTAAGGATCGTTCGTTAAACGGGCACCTGTTTTTGATAGTTTGTTTAAAACCAAATTGACAGCTTATCAATCTGAGCGAAATTTCAATAATGACTTGTAGGAATGTATTTCATCGAGTTGGGTAACATACTAGTAAGTATGTAACCTTAAACATGATCTTATTGTTGAATGGTCACTGGTATTGATATAGAAACAAGGAATGATCCGGTATTACGGACACCATGTTACCGTGTCGTTGTCAATGACCAGTGAAACAGCGCTCATACTGTCTTGTCCATTCGATTATGACATCATAACCTTATTGCGAAGATGTGCAATCTTTGGTAATTATGGTTCTCTGATTGGCCAGATTACTGTGAACATTTTTAAATGTGATATATATCACATTAGGAAAATAAGTTATTCTATTTTCACTATTATATTTTTACTGGTTACAATGTAATAAATGTTTATTCCACTGAGTTGTTGCTAGTCAGTTCAAATTCTAGTCAGAGGTCAAATGCCTATTTTACTTCTTTCATCGTTTTGATTATGACTGTGTATTGCGAAGCATATCTGCTTACAGTACACGTGTTTACAGTAAGAAATGTACATTTGTTTATAATCAAAATATGGCTGGTGAATTACTAGTAAACAGAAACACCTGGACTTTGTATCAGGATGTTATATGTTTATTTCTCACACTTCTACTCCTTTCACATAAATCACTTTTAAGACTTTCACTGACCTTTTATTATTGACATTAATTGAGAGAAAGAAAAATATCATATCAATGTTATGATCAGCGATTAGTGTCAGTGGTGTGCTACTGCTGTTAATTGATGTTGTTATTGTCATATTTTTCAGAAAGTACAGAGGAAATCCTGTACCCATACCTAACAAATACATTCCACGTCTGTCGGACCAAAGTTTTAAAACAAGTTCATTTTGTGTCAGGATATACATATATGAAAGGCATAACAATGACCTCAGAAACAACACTGGCGTGTAACGTGTAGTCGCTGATGATAAGTGATAATATTGTTCCACCTGAAGAACGATTTAGGGTTTATAAGGTCAAAGCTTTCCCGATATCTTCTTTGGAGGCAATTGGTCGTAAAATTGTTTTTTCGCGTGGTAGTGGTCAGTGCTAATACACAGTTAAGTGAGGTGTATTGGAAGTTGGACAGCTACAACAGGGGACGAGTGTATTATACAGATCTGTAGAGTGAAACAGTCACAGACGATTGTATATCAAATTATACGGTACTTGAGAACGGTTACGATTCACTGAGGACCGATCACAGACAGAATGCAGTGATATAATCACCAATCTGGAAACATACGAGTGATAAATATACAAGGCTTTACTAATTGCACGTGCATTGTTCAAGGCTTTATTGATGCACGTGCTTTGTTCGCTTATATCAGATTAGAATGGAACATGTTGTCAAACGTGCTGAACACGCATGACACAAACACTTGGGACTAGTATTTGACGAAAATACCGAAGCAATCATATTGGGAAAAAACTTTTTATTGCAAACCTGTTTTCATATACTTATTTTGATAAAAATGGCGAAACCTAAAGCCCAGCTGGGACTGGACACGGAGTATGACGCACTCAGACGACGGATGAGTCGTATACGAGTCAATGAGGGTCAAAAAGCGACAGCAGATGGTAAGATTACTATTACAAACTCGATGTATCAACCTTTTAGAAATATGGATTTTAATCTGGTTTAAAAACTCATAATTTCATTATAGCAGCCTAAGCCTGCATCATCCTTATTTTTTGTATATTTACACCTCATATGTGCAATGTAATCTACATTTAAGAAAAACCTTCATATGCCTCAATATTTACTATAAACTACATAATTTAACACTGTCATTCAGTATAATCGCTGACTAAATGTATATCTTATTATTTTTATCTAGGTTACTTTCAAGTTACCACAATTCTTTTGCCTTGAGATTTCTGAAGAGTTTTATTCTATATAGTGATTATTGAGAAAAAATAGACCCAAAACATTTGACTAAATAGAGAACAACCTCAGGGACGTACAAACTATGCCAAGTTCAATAGGCCTATAGAATAACTCAATTAGGAAGTGTGTCAAATAAAGTATACTATTTTATTTCGTGAACATTATTTGCAGCAGATCTTTTTTTTTAATTATTAACCAACATTTGTAAATCGCCCTGCATAATCTCTAGGGAACTTCTCTGTGGCGTTTATATATATTCAACGGATGTCAAAACTTATAATTAAAACAGCAAGGCGAATATAAGAGCAGCCTTTCTCATCTTATCACGTTATCTCATTTTGTACCTTCATATGTGTGAGAGTGTGTGTGCTGGTGGTGTGCGTATTGTTTTGTGTACGTCTTTCCAACAGCTCATTAACATTTTATAATTACTATTAACACTTTAATCCTATAGGGCAGCCAATAAGGGCAATGCGTCTTGCTCAAGGAAATGAATACATCCTGTCGTATAGCAGGAACCGAACACAAGGCATTGCGATCTTTATGCCGACACACTCCTAACTATGCTATGCTGCCCCAAATCTCTGGTGTCAGATTAGTCCGCACTTGAAGGCCTCAATGATGCGATAAATAAAAGGAATAAAATATTCCACAGTGTCAAAACAAAAATACGAAACTAGACTTAAATGTCGATACCAACAAACAACAACAGCTATACCAGATGTAGATTGTACGTGAATTCCATAAAAAAAACATGAATTAATCGACTGTATGTAAATAGTTATGTCCGGGAGTATTCAAATATTATTTTAAATTCAGGTATTTAGCAATATTCTTGACTTAATATCAAACCAAACGATTCTTTATTGGAATTTTTAATTTAATGAAAATATTGTATTACACTTTATGGAAACTGTTTCTACTGGCAAGAAATATCAAAATATTAGATATTCATAAAGATACCGATTGCCCCCTTAAAGATTATGTTTTATAATCTGAACAACCTCATTACTATCAACAATTTAAAAAAATACTTTGTAAGTCATAGTGGGGTTTTTTTCTGAAGAAATTCAATACGCAGTGCCTAGGTGAAGTACAGAAAGCCTCGTGTTGGTACCTGTTATAACGACAGGTATGAAGGTAGTATATACCCTATCCTAGGATCAGCGTTCAGTTTGTTGCTCACATATAACTAGCCAAGCATGCTCACTATCTTAAAAACGTGTTAACTCTATCAGATAAAGACGATGCATTTCCCATGTTACGCTAGTACACAAACATTGACTTTTAAAATTGAGTAATGTCGGTATTTATGCTCTTTCTAGAATTATGTGTATTAGCTATAGTTGGTCGAACACATATCTACATGTACGCAGTACGTGTCAATCAAAGAGATTGCCTATCGGTATGCCATTTTGTTTACATCCCTACCCAAACAATTATGATGTGACGTAAGACAGCAAGAGTTGTTTTCTTTCAGTGAAAACAAACGTGATTTAAAAACATGAAAAGATTCATAAAAATTAAAAACAAAATCAATAAGTTCTGAGTTTAGTTGTCTTTTTGAAGGTTTTATAACCAGTATGAAAATGTGAGATAACAATTTAAATTATAAAACATTTCTTAATCAAAATATAGAATATTAAAAGCCAGATACAAAAAAAGAACATGTTTTGGAAGTCAGGATTGTTATTTTTCATATATAGTTTCATCTGATGGCGTAATGATTTCACATATCATTCTAACCTTTTGTTGGTATATATTTTAAACTAAATTATTAACTGCATATGGCAATTTATTAACGCCAGATCTGGATTGTCTAATTTTCGTTAAAAGTGCACCACCTATCGCCAATAGAACGTCATCAACACAAATTACGTTCCCCACTAAACACGTAAGTGAAGTTCTTTTGAATTTAACACGAAAAGTAAATTTGGAGATGATGTGACGTCGATTTTGACAGGTACGTAATCGCCTTTTATCGGTTACTTTGTATGTTTTACTTTGATCGTGAGTTCAGCGTTATCGGTCCTGATTTTTATTTAATTCAGTTGGGATAAGATACCTTATAAGGTTCTTATATCTACATTTATAGTATATAAAGTAAGTAAATACAATCTACTCAGAGTAACAAGTGATATCAATAACATCAGGAAACTACATATAATGCTGTAAACAAACCACTTCTTCAACCAATATTATCCTCAAAATTGAAAGAGCTTTTCTGATCAGCGACAATACCAATACATTTTAACTTACCTAGAGCTTTCCTAGCCAGGGACAGTATGTTTAAACCTATCCAGTACTTTTGTGATCAGGGAAAATATGTTTAAACCTATCCAGTACTTTTCTGATCAGGGACAATATGTTTTAACCTAACAAGAACTTTTCTGATCAGGGACAATACGTTTTAACCTAACAAGAACTTTTCTGATCAGGGACAATACGTTTAAACCGTTCCAGTACTTTTCTGATCAGGGACAATACGTTTTAACCTAACAAGAACTTTTCTGATGAGGGACAATACGTTTAAACCTTTCCAGTACTTTTCTGATCAGGGACAATACGTTTTAACCTAACAAGAACTTTTCTGATGAGGGACAATATGTTTAAACCTTTCCAGTACTTTTCTGATCAGGGACAGTACGTTTAAACCTTTCCAGTACTTTTCTGATCAGGGACAATACGTTAAAACCTTTCAAGTACTTTTCTGATCAGGGACAATACGTTTTAACCTAATAAGAACTTTTCTGATAAGGGACAATACGTTTTAACCTAACAAGAACTTTTCGGATCAGGGGCAATATGTTTTAACCTAACAAGAACTTTTCTGATCAGGGACAATACGTGTTAACCTAACAAGTATTTTTCTGATCAGGGACAATACGTTTGAACCTAACAAGTACTTTTCTGATCAGGGACAATACGTTTTAACCTAACAAGTACTTTTCTGATCAGGGACAATACGTTTTAACCAAACAAGAACTTTTCTGATCAGGGACAATGCGTTTTAACCTTACAAGAACTTTTCTGATCAGGGACAATATGTTAAAACCTTTGAATGCATCACAACACCAGAGACAAACACTTTAGGCGAGATTATATTCTTCTTCTCACATGACAAAATATCACATTATTTTCCTTCTATTGTTAATAATTTCATTTATACGGTTATCTTTTAACGTTTGAACGAATAGAATATCATTAATTTCACTACAGAATATGTATTGCTTCGATCTCAATTGCAAGATGAATTTGGCAATAGGCAAGGATTTCAGAGCCCGATCCTTACAATGATAACCTTATTGTACACATATCATATTTTATTAATGAAAGATAACTATCAAACTTAATTATCATAAAACTGGTCATACATGAACTTGTGGGTGGCACCTACGCATTATCCATTCACTTACTCTATTCTGTGATGGGACTATTCCAGACAGTAGACAAGTTGTTTACCATCTGTGACAGTATTTATACCAATCTGTAACAATCCAATAAAAAAGGCCCGCAAGGTCCCTTGATAGATGTGGCCTCTAAAAGACATGTTTTCTAAATAGAGGTATATGTCAAACATATTTAACCGCAGTATATTGTATTGAATATGATAATATTGTTTTATTGTATTGTATTGTTTTGTATCGTAATTATTTTTTTAATGAAGAAATAAAATAAATTATCAAGCTATTTATTGCACCAATGTGTTGCAATATTGTGGCGTTGATTGATTTAAAGCAAAGGAAATCATTACTTTGATATTCAATGATATAAACCAGTATAACCAGCCTTTCCAGGAGAATAAAAACAATTTCAATGTGAAGCTTGTCATAGTGATAAAGAAAAAATGGTTGGATGAAACACGAAAATTTTACAAAATATAATGTGACCTGTCTTAAAAAGCACTACATACTCCGGACGGTTGTATAACAGACTTGTCATACCAAACACAACCATTGGTCTTTTCGTTGATTTTAATCAATGAGATGACATCTATTTGAAATCATATCACCTCGTGTTTATCAGTGTGTATGAATGGTGTCTGTGAGCAACCCTAGAGTTTATGGTTAGGTATACTGTGTGGACAATTAAAATGAAAGTGAGAAGTGCTCCCGTATTATTATCATAGATTAATCGTCGTTTACTCTTTATGTCGAGGTTATTCAGTGCGAATTTGTTATGTTTCATTTTAATATTTTCAGGTACATATAAACTTTAATTTCATGTCATATTACAACACTTGCATTATTTAGTCTTCATTGCATCAAAGTAGACTAGCACATTAAGACTTTGTATTTCTTTACGAATGTATTGTGATTGTCGATATTTAGTTACGCATATGTGTATAAGTCCCTAGTTGTAATCTGAGGTCGATCCAGTACACGAAGGTTTACCACAAGAGTAGCCGAATCAATGTAAAAAAATAAATACAAAAATATTAGATTCAATGTTGACTATGTTGCTATTATACCAGACTGTGATGTGTTTTATCCCTCTCTCAGAGTTTTAATTGAGCTTAAAGATTATTTACTATTTTAGCTCAATATTTTCATTTGTCAAATGTGTGTACATAATGTATGTATGTGAAAATGCATACATATATTTTCAGTTTTTCCCCCATTATATAAATGGATCGATGCGTTTATTGAATTATTTATATATCATACAGATAGATTATATAAATAAATGAATATCAATAAACACCAATATATATATTATGCTACATTGAGCGTTCTCTACTGACTTCACTTAAAGTGTCACTTAACTTTCACATTTTTTTTTATTGGAAAAAGATACTCCAGACCTGCGAACAAGTATGTGTTATTTAACATACACAGATACACAAATTGGAATAAACAAAATGGACATCAAATCACGTGACAAAAATATCATGTTCTGTCAAGTGTTGTGTAGCCTATATGATATGATTGTACATCAAATCTGACATGAAATGTGTTTTATGACCCGTGGGGCATACTGAGACTTTAGTTAATCCCCCTCTTGACTCGGACACTGGAGCAAGTTATTCACTTTATAGACAAAATCTTTCATTCTACTTTTGAAGTCCGAGTGAGACTAAAGTTAAATATTTACTTAGCCGAAACACAAATACAAAATCCATTAAAACTTCAAAAACAGTCGATTTGCTAAACGCATGGGACATTTTAATGTTTTATTCACAGGTGCTACTGATATGGTAAATTCATATTCCATGCCTACGGTAAGTGCGGGTATGAATGGAGATAAGACTGCTCGGTTAGCTAGGGTATTTAAACGCTCTTAATAAATTGCATAGTTATCAGCAATTAAATCATGTCAAATTAATATTATCTTGATAGAATCGACTTTCCAGGAGATCGATAATGTTCATGTATCGAAAACACTAACAATGTGATAGTGCTGTAGAAGCATTTTGTAACAGGATCTAAGACTACTCACTTATATCCTAGTTTGATGAATTAACTTTACAGTGGTCATAATAAACGCTGAATGTGAAATAGTCCATCACACTACAGAATCCCCCTTAATCCTCGTTATTTCGTACCGAATTGGAGTTGTGTTTTGTCCCAGTGTTTTGATGTTGTGGTACTTTTTTCTCTGATTCGACACTATGGAAGCTTTTGTTCTCGCCACGGAATATCGTCTCCTTTTTTATGCTGTGGTATATTTTGTCCTTGCGTGATGAGAGTGTTGTATATTATGTCCTTGTGTGCTGAGACTGTTGTATATTTTGTCCCTGTGTGTTGAGACTGTGGTATATTTTGTTCTTGTGTGTTGAGACTGTGGTATATTTTGTTCTTGCGTGCTGAGACTGTGGTATATTTGGTTATTGTGTGCTGAGACTGTTGTATATTATGTCCTTGTGTGCTGAGACTGTTGTATATTTTGTCCCTTTGTGTTGAGACTGTGGTATATTTTGTTATTGTGTGCTGAGAATGTTGTATATTATGTCCTTGTGTGCTGAGACTGTGTTATATTTTGTCCCTGTGTGTTGAGACTGTGGTATATCTTGTCTTTTCGTGTTGAGACTGTGGTATGTTTTCCCCAGTGTGTTGAGACTGTGGTATGTTTTGTCCCTGTGTGTTGACACTGTGATATATTATGTCCCAGTGTGTTGAGACTGTGGTATATTTTATCACGGTATGATGTGGCTGTTGTATATTTTGTGCTTATATGCTGACGCTGTGATGAATTTTGTCCTGATATGCTGACGTTATGATGCATTTTGTCCTGATAAATTGACGCTGTAATACATTTTGTCCTGATATGCTGACGTTATGATGAATTTTTTCCTGATATAATGACGCTGTAATACATTTTGTCCTGATATGCTGACGTTATGATGAATTTTGTCCCTGTTTGTTGACATCGGTACATGTTGTTTTCTTTGCAACTATATTCATCCTCCATTTCTTTGCATTGTTTTAAGATATGGACGTAATAGAGGAGGAGGACGATGAGAATTTTAAAGATCTCATTAAATTTTGGAAGAAACATAATGTTGGATTCGCCAAGGAAATGATGAAGATGGTGGAATCGAATAAAGGTAATGACGATTACAAAAGCCGTGTGTTTATGTGTTGATGTTGTCGTTTATATTGCTTTCTATATCCGTGTAAATTAGACACACTGATCTATGCTTTTGAATATGAAAAAATAAATCTTTAAAAGCTTGTACTATCTACACGAGATGTTCAAATGATGTTTAATTTATTACCATCTCTATAATTCTTATTATTTATGCAAAGCAATAAATAGCATTTTCCTCGAATTCTCTTTTGCCTTTTTATTTAAAAGATATGTTTCATTTGAATTTTAAAATAGCCAAGAAGACAACAAAAACGAGGGGCAGAAGAAAGTCGATTGAGTTTGAGGACTTAAACCAGACTTCATCTGGAGGGCTAAGCTTACCTGCACACCTAGTATCAAAACAGGGTAAAATACCAGAGGAGGAAAAAGGCGAGGAGAGCGACGATGTCCCCTCTATAAGGAGACCAAGAAAGATGTTGTCACAGAAACAACGCAGTTTTACCTCAAGTCGGACAACCTCGAGATCTAACATGGCGGCAGGAGAGAACGGATCGCCCCGAACGGATGGACAGACGAAAAAGCATGTGTTTCGTAGGGCGGACTCTGAAAACATGGCATCGAAATTGCCATCAAATCCGAAACAAACACGTGAGAGGATAGCGTCCGAATCGAGCAGTACCAGAACGGGTTCAGCCAAAACAGTCAAAAAGAAATAGCAGACGTATATGGATATTTGTGTACTGCTGTCAGAAATGTTATTTGTCGGTGATACAATTGTCTGTGATAACAGTTGCAATAATGCTATGAGTGAAGGCTACTTACTGGGTTTTTCTCCTTGAAGGTTATTGTAAATATTTTGTCTGTCGTGACTATTATACAAGCACTAGTAATCACTTACTGTAAATAGCAAACCCACCTCCTTTGGTGGTATAACGTTTACAAGCTATTGTGATAATGGCGCAACGTGATCTACTGGTTGGTATACACCTGAGTAAGTTGAATAATACCTATATACGTGATTCATAATAGTGTTTTTGTTTGAACCATAGTAAAATATAAAATGTGAAAACGTATTTTCTTTATGTGTTTTTGTATATAAAAAGAAGAAAGATAATTTTAAATTCCATGAGAATCATGCAACTGTTCGTTGGGAGAAAGCTGGGATGTTTGTGAGAAGTGTAACGAGATACCTACATATTTGTTTATATGATGTGCTGTCAAAAACAAAAACAATTCAAATAAAGTCACTTAGTTTTACGTCGTGTCATTTGTTTTTTAAGTTAGATGGAAGTAAATTTCTAAAAACTGTGAAACCGCTTATGAATGATACATATCGACATTAATGTTTATGACCACAATGAGACATACGGAAATCAGTTCTTTTTCCCAAACAAGGAGTTAAACAAATATAGTGAGAAAAAAATTCGAATAGAAGTGTGTATATATACATATCTTACCAAGAAAGCACGTTTGGTAACACAAAAATACTTAAAAATAGTTCTGATAATATGTTCGTTACGTTTTTATAACAACATCCAAAACGGCAAGCATGGACAATAATTCTTTACAATTGATATTACGAACGTCATAAGATACGTTTAATGTCTACTGTGTGTGTTGAGGGAGTGGGCCTCTTAATGGTCAACGTGAAAAAACCCGCTGTAGAATAAAGAGAAAGGTATTGGAATGGCGTCTGCATATAAATGATTTTGCATTCTTCTCCGATCTCCAGTCTTATGATCGGGAGGAGAACCCGTAATACTCATTAGAGATAGACCATCCCCCCCTCCCCCATAATGTTTGATCCCAATTCATTAAGATTTGGTTAAGATACTTATAAATACAATTTGGTAAGATGATTGTATGGTTCTAATGTGTATTAAGGAACGATATAGGAAGAATTGTTGACATAATAAAGCCGATATTTAACAAGGTCATGGACTTTTGGTCTATCTACCTAACTGTATAGAATGTTAAATAGTAACTCATGTGTACACGTGTAATTATGACAATTAATAACTATATTTATGTTTTGTTTGTGTGTGTGTGTGAGTGTGTGTGTCGGTATGAGTATGTCCTATGTTGTATTGTAAGTAATCAAAAGTGAGCTACCTCCCTTTAATTACTTTATCGTTTACATTTATGTATTTTCATTTCAAAATATCTATAAAACATATTTATCTAAAGTTCTATAATATTCTGGTAACACTCTAGCCATCTATGGAAAGAATTTATAAAGGCTTGCCTGTTATTCGATCCATTTGACCATAACACCATGTCAATAAAATCTGTTGAAATGAAATGAAAATGAAATCTAACAAGGTCACAGTGACCTACTTATCAACCCTGTGATAATTTTTTCGGCCATTTTTATCATTTGTAGCTTTAGCGATACACAATACATCAAAATTATGAAGAAAGTTTCAAAAAAAAATATGTGATTTTGTAAAAAAGATACCATTTTTGATTTTGGTCCTACACTTTACACCCTCATATCTCGGAATGGTCTCCAAGCTGACCTTTATTTTTTGTCATATCAGGTATGCATACAAAAAATGAAAATTATCGGTGATAATCACCAGACGGCCCAAATTGGCAGCCCTCCTTTGACCAAATAAATATTTTTTTTTAATAAAGATTTTTTTCTCAATTTTGTTATATAGATTCACATAAAAAACTGAAATGAAAAAAAGAAGTTACAATGATGTTTAGGCTATTTTTCGGGTAAAATACCGGGATTTTTATCTGAAGAAGGGTACTTTCAAATTGTTCCAAAATATTTTCCACATTGTTTAAACTCCAAATCCAATATATTATGTATGAGTAGACGCTACAGTTCATTCCATATCTAAACTCGTTTCTTTACGCTAGGCCTTTTAACTTTCGAAAAGCAATGATCATATTTGTCGAATTTTTCAATTGCAATGGAAACAATAGGGCAATGCAACCACAATAAAAAGTGAAAATAAAAAATAAACACTCTATGGATACTCTCCTTGAGTTAATAGGTTTGTTGAAGTTGTGTGATGTGTGATCAAAGGGAGTCTACTGTAAATAACAAGCAAAAAATAAGTTGTTTACACATGCGTATTACAACTTCCGTGTTACACTTCCTCCTACCTTCGTGGGTAGTACCTGTAGAGAGAGGGTAAGCTGGAAATTCGTTATCCTCTGTAACTTCATGTATCTAAACTAATACGACGGTGATATAACTATGTGTACCATTGGTCAAAGCGTTACTAAAAAAACTAATAATCGTTTTGGGTTTGACCATGATATTAGTATACAGTCTATGCAAAACGGAAGTAACAAGTGTATTTCTTTAAGTAACATAACAAGACAATATTGTATTTATACGATACCCATAAAACGAAATTAGATAATGAAATCACTAAATTTAATTTAATGAAATTACATTTATGTGGATGTGTGAAGACGAAATGTATTATCTAAATAATCTATACCAAATCAAGATAGACAACTCCTACTGAGTCCGACCACTGCATGTATTACAATAGTGTAAACAGTACCATGGAAATGTACTTAAACATATCTTTGTAAACAGATGATATTACTTTATAAGAATAAGAACATGATAAGCATAATCTTACACACTCACGTCACCAATAACAATAGTAAGTGTCTGTTTGAAAATGACAAGTGTTTCCCCTATTAATGAAATGTCAAATCAGTCTGTAACTACCGTACTTTGGGATATTTTGGATGTGGATATATTTTGGTTTAGTTTTTGTTTTGAGTCAATGAGTCAAAAATTTACCACAACAAAATTTCACAATGTCGAAATATATCGATGCAACATCTAGATATCCGCAAGATTATCTTCCAACGCATTTATCATACATCAACTACAAACTTCCGAGTGCTTCCGTATTGCATACTTTTTGGACAGGAATAACACACAAAATCATCCAGATATCTTATTTGGTAATGAAACTGTGATTAATAAGCAAACTCATAAGCATCTTGGTTTAACTTTTAGTAGTGATGGGAAATGGACATGTCATATTGACAATATTTATGAGCTAGCTTATAAAAGAATGAATATATTGAGAATGTTAAAACACAA
>JAUMHH010156134.1:0-18378 GCA_032359455.1 Chlamys rubida | reverse complement strand
AAACATTAGAATATGTGGAAATTGTGATACTGTCTCCCTACATTGGTTTTTCAACTAGGGATGTACTTCCTATTTCCTTTTATCAATACACTCCTATTACCTTAAGGCGGTACGTTCTGTCGTCACTATGACACAAACATACTTACACACCTACAGTATGTAAGTTGATTAGATCGTTTTTATGATCAAATGGCTGTAGCTCAACTATATCCATGCAACTGTTCGTTAGTATGGAAACACTTTTTTGGCCTAAAAATCATAATAAAGCGATACATTTTAAACTCTGCTAAAGATGTTTACGCCAACGAAAATCTGCTCTTGTTACAGATTCTTTGACTTCGTAAAAGTCTTTCGAAAAACCATAGTAATCCATTGTAGTTATTCAGGTTTATGTAGGAACAGCGTCTGGGACGTGACGCGTAACAGTATACTATCCTTCAAAACACAAAGATGCGAATTCGATCCTCGGACTCTCGTTATCAGCACATAAAAGGCTATGTAGGTCCAGACGGTGCCAGATTACAAGCGACATCAAAAGAGAAATATGATAAAGTTTCATAACCATAAACACATACGTCATATAAACGAGAAATACGGCAAACGAATAAAGCGAATTGCACGTGCCCTCTATAGATGCTAGCAAAGGAGCTCTGTTTTCACATTCAAGTTGAAACTCTCTAGATGTCATGTAGGTCAAAGTAGTCCATACCAGTATGTCAATTACAAGTTACATACTGTTCAATCCTTTTATCGATAGGCTAAAACGTTGTAAAAGGTCAGCTCATGTTTAATATTTATGTTCTTTGATGCAACGAGAATTTTATTTCAGTTTTAGTGTAGTCACTTGAGCGATAGATTTAAACCTATTCCATGTATTATTCGGAGCGGACGACCATGTGTTACAATGACAAAGATAAAAAAAACAAACGTCATAACAGAATCACGTCATTTAATTTTTGATTCAGAGTAAAATTTGTTTTCTTTAATTGGTAGGTTTATGAAATTAACATTTAATATGAATTAAGATTTGCAATCATATATATTTATTCTATTAGTCATAAGGTCATTTAATAAAAGTTATGCTTTATTATACTAATATTTTGTTAAAACAAGCACAGGTATGTTCGCGGTAATAGTAAATGTTTGATTGAAAAGTCCAACTTTCAAGGTCAAGATAAAGCGATGCAACGGCCAGTGCCGAAGCCAGACATTTAGCTTTGCCATACAGATATCGAGATTATTACAGCCCGGTCCATTTGCCTTTAGTAATAATGACGTCTGTGCTTAACAATATTACCACGAAGGCTCATTTGTAGCCTTTATGGTTCTTCGTACACGCCGTGTATTACTAAAAATAACTGTTATCGGGGATGACTGTAACTCGTTACCATGTTAGTAAATAGGGTAAATTCCTACGCTAAGAGTATGTTGCCAGTCATCAGCATAACAGTCTCCCTTTGTTATTTTCTTTATAATCTCTGTTGCATTGTCATATCATGATCTATGCGCAACTTCTGTTGGCATACTGTATGCCGGGAAATTTTCTCTGGAATTAAACTCTCGCCATGTTCACCCTCCGGATTTGAGGGAGAAGATAAAATTAGTACACAACAAACGTTATGTAGTAATTACATGTGAAGGGCGAAAGTTATACTGGACATAACTACATTTCATTGGCGAAGGGCGAATGTTTGCCTGCGCGAAAGTTTCCGGTATACAGTTTCATTGTCACATATATACGTCTTTCCCATGGCCTAGACGACGATGTTGAATACGATAGCATATGTATTGTATGTACTTTACTGACATGCTGAGGGTTGATTCGGCATCAAGTTAATTTGAATAAGAACAAGTGGCATCCTAGCAGTTGTGTTTGGTTACATTACAGAGAACGAGGTCTGACGTTTTCCCATGTACCTCAACACACAAAAACAAGAAGCAGCAATTCCATGTTCAACTAGATAAACAGCTGAGATATGCTGATAACTGATGCATGTGGCACCACAGTATGTTTGACCTGTACCAGTGTTTCTTTTTATGGTATACACCCATCATAGACACCAGTGCCATGGTAAACTGGCAATTATTTAAAACTGGAGGTGAAACATAAAAACGGCAGAAACTCGTACCCAGTTCACGTTGATAAATAGTATGTGTAAACTATACACTTAGCCTCGCACCAATTCCGGCTTGATTTATTACAGTTCTATATATTGACATATCAGTTTGTCCAACACAAAGCGGCATTAATCATCTGGTGAAGATGTCTGACCGTCGTCCGTACGACACCAGGACAAAGGGTACAGTTTAAGTCCCAGTCACACTGTCACGGTATTGGTCATGGTATATCGTGGCTTCAATACGGACCTGCTACGGATACCCAGGGTTGCCCCCGGTTTACACCACCATAGCTCACCAGCACAGTGTGACTGGGGCTTGATACTAGAGAGCTATTTATTACGTCCATGTAGCATACGACCATGGGGAGCTGACGGATGTGATGTCCGACATCGGCGGCGGTGTGTGAAATAACGTCATTGTTATCAGCTGTTTTCTGGGGTAGGGGAGGGGGTTTCTACGCAGAGATTTTCAGTCAAACACATTATCTATGATTTGATATATATTTATGTAGCTGTTGAACGACAAGTTGACAACACATTAGATTGCGCCATTTAAGAAACTAAAAATAGGGTGTATGGTACATGTACATGTATTTTGACTTTGACATTTCTCTTTTGAACTGTATAGAATAAGGACGGATTGTTTAACAGTGCCTACGAGACATAAATAGATAACCACTACTGGTATATCAGATACATGTTTACTTTTTCGTAAACAATATTACAGATAAAAAAGATACAGATAACTCATAGATCAAACTTAAGTGATACAGGTATATACTAGGAAAGGTAAAACGATATGTTCCCTACTAGCCGAGGTTTTAGATATTATAAACGTAGAAACACGGATTGTTAGAATCTGTGACACGGCATGGCATAGTTACATATACGATGGACTTCGAGAAACAAGATGGTTTATATATACAAAGAAATCAATGGTAACGTACTATGCTATTTGGTCTGCAGAGACATTTCAATAAAATAACAAAGGCATCAGTTTTGTTGATAAGATATTTTGAAATATTTGAAGGTGTGTTACTAGCGATACAATAAAACGGTTAATCTATGGGTACTGTATTTCGAAAAAAACGAGTGTATCATCTCCAAGGACCAAGGACTATTTCCCGCCGCGGATATTTTCGGGTTATAGTAATCTTATGATCCCCCTTGCCCAGAGCTATTTTCCCTCGGCCTCGCCACGGCGGAGAACAGTTCTTTACTGAGGGATTATAACCTGGATAGATCGCTAATACCCGTACTTCAACAGTAACTAACTCCCTGTCTGAAGGGAAGGGGGTTTGTATTCCGCGCATTTGTTCAGGCCGCGAATATATTGACAAGAAAACTTCTACTGAGTGCACGTGCTGTGATTTATTTGTACGTATGAATTTGACATTTCTTTGTGTCTACACATTAATACCGTAACACACGTGTGTGTGTTTGTTGTTATCATGGCATAGGCGTAAACCAAAACTTTGATAACGAAATTGGAAATAGCATTTCCCAATAAACGTTAGGATGTTATTATTGAGGTTTTCATTCAATGATTGCCGATTTACTTGTGATCTCTGTAATCATGGACAGCCCTCCCTGGGGCCGTACGTATCAATCTAATGTAATAGAAAGCTATCTGGAGGACGACTTTCTGAAAGTTAGTTACATGGTGCATCCCCAGTAAACCCAATTACTGTATCGGTACATTCTCCGGAATGACACAAATCACAATTACCGAAAAGTTTCAATCTTTTAAAGGACTAATTTCTCTAGTCTCTGTTGGCAACAATAGTGAATGAAGAAGCCCGTTCCATTTCCAATGTTCGAATGTTACGTAACTCACTCGATTACAAGTAAATAGTGGAATATTTGATGTATGTGTAATTTACTCCGTGATGTCCCTAGACATAGTGTACACCAATGTGTTCCTAGATATCTATTTAAGGTACACTGTTGTAGTCCTAGATATATGTGTAGTGTACACCGTGATGTACATAGACATATGTGTAGTGTACACAGTGATGTACCTAGATATATGTGTAGTGTACACAGTGATGTACCTAGATATATGTGTAGTGTACACCGTGATGTACATAGACATATGTGTAGTGTACACCGTGATGTACATAGACATATGTGTAGTGTACACCGTTATGTACCTAGATATATGTGTAGTGTACACCGTTATGTACCTAGATATATGTGTAGTGTACACAGTGATGTTACTAGATATATGTGTAGTGTACTCCGTGATGTTCCTAGATATATGTGTAGTGTACACCGTTATGTACCTAGATATATGTGTAGTGTACACCGTGATGTTCCTAGATATATGTGTAGTGTACACCGTGTTGTACCTAGACATATGTGTAGTGTACTCCGTTATGTTCCTAGATATATGTGTAGTGTACTCCGTATGTTCCTAGATATATGTGTAGTGTACACCGTGATGTTCCTAGATATATGTGTAGTATACACCGTTATGTTCCTAGATATATGTGTAGTGTACACCCTGATGTTCCTAGATATATGTGTAGTGTACACCCTGATGTTCCTAGATATACATGAAGTGTACGTCATCATGTTCTTAGATATATACATGTTACATGTACATGTAGTAGTGTACACTGTGATGTTCCGAGATATTCTTTTCTTTTTCTTTGCAATTATCTCTTGGTGTTGGTCTACCAATGTCGATTTCACATTTAAGGGCCATTCTTCAGGACAGGCATTAACTCAGTACGACATCACAAACATGTCCGCTTTTAAGATCCAAATCATTTATTAACTAAAAGCGCTTGTTTGACATTGACCTGATCAATGATGCAATGACTTCTGGACGTATTGCCGTGAGTGTTCTTTTCTTGTTTGTCTTTGTCATGGTGTCTGAATAAATATGTATTTTCAAAATAAAGAGCAATGCTTTCGTCTTATCTGATTGGTCGCCGCCGGCTATTGGCCTTGTCAGAAGGGGGTTCGTACCAACGTGTTTGTAACACGTCTTTCCAATTGTACTTAATCACGATAGCGTAATGATCTTCGGGCAGTTTTGCATATAAAATATATTGATTGCTGTTGTTTTCGGTGAGGCTTCCTCGTTAGCGAAAACTGCGCTAGAACAAATACAAGAAGGATTGCAATTTGCTGTTGATGTAGAGTATATTTTGCACAAGCCGTTAGACGATCTTCTAGTCCTTAATCAGCTGTAGTTATTACAATTCTTACGGAAAACTGCCTTTGATTTAAAATCTGACATGCTCTTACTTTTTATGCCACTTTCGTGTGATTGCATTTGGACGATATGTGTATATGTCATCAGAATGTCGAACTACACTGTTGTCTCGGATGCTGGTGCAATCTATATACATGTTAGCTATCTGCTGTATTTTAACAAGGTGTTAAACATTGGGGTTTAACGTTGTTTGGCAATGTGGATTCTCGGTATTCATTCGCAGTAAAATATTCGTTCTGTTTAATGTTTTTCTTTGATCATTTATGTTATTTCTGCAGTGTATATATATATATAAACAAAACAGGTGAAAAAACAACCACTTAGATGAAGAGTTTGCCGGTATTGCTAGAAAGTGCTTGGAAGTAAGTTTGATTATCTATAAAGGACACGGAAGTATGCTACATAACGTAGGAAATGAAAGTTTGCTAGAAATCTAGGACATGGATGTACATGTATGTTACATAATCCGCGAAACAGAAGTATGCTATATTTTACATAACGTTCTCAGTCGATATCGCAAAATCGATGACCTAAGTCTAAAAATAAATGTGTCTGAAGATGAAACCAAACATCGCTTAAAAGCTTCTTTATTTCAGAGTGCTTAATATACAATTACAGGACATAACTCATAAATAATGCCGACATGATTCTCTGTGTTTTACCAAAATGTCACCACAACAGAATGTCGTCTGGTTACGGTTAGTTTACGAGCCCGTATTGCGGACCAAGAAATATCCACCGAACGTGTTTAATCTTACACTACACGAAACAGTTGTTCTTAAGAACGTCCTCGTGTTTCGCTATCGTGTTGTTTTCCCAACAATTTCCATCTATTATATCTCCTCGTCAGTTATGGTGATATTCCATTAACATATAATTGGAATTTCTTGTTTCTTGGAATGCTGCACATTCAACACTTAGCTGATGTTGTCTTTATCAAACAATAAGAGTACGTAGCGCAAACCAGATTGGGCAAACATGACCACACACTTTAATTCGCAGTTTTTTTCTCGATAAAAATTCATCGCCAGGAGAATTGATTAAATGTACATAATGTATAAATCTCGATGTTTGTAAAAGGAACAAGAGTGAACGTGTTTCAAATAATGGTTTTTGATCAAACGATGGTATTCTTCTGGTAGTCACGCTACTCGTAAACAAAACATACCTTATGCTTTTTTTTTTATATAATTTTCGTTTTATAAATAGTGATTCTTCTGGTTGTGTCAATGGCGCAACATCCATCAAATTGCATGCGAAACGAGGATGCCACGTGTCATGGATGGAGTAGAGAGTCGCTATGCTGGCAGCAGGACAGGCATACTACAGATTTGTTATTTCATGACACGTGACCTTGTCAACGCCATAATTCCAGTCCATCATTGTGAAGAGTTTAAAAATGGTGAAAGTCTGCATCATAACCCGAGCTCTTCATATAAATGTTTATCGAGCCCATAATCCAATCCGGTATTGGCAAGTGTCAGCATCACAGAAACTCGCGAGGCGATGGAGATAAGTCAACACCATCGTTCTACGTATTTACTGATATTTTGTCTATATTGCTGTGACGGCTGTGAAGATGGTATCTCCAGCACATCAGTGTCGATAACTTGATGATGAATGTCAACATCATATCTCCATCCCAGTCAGTCAATGACAATAACTGGGTGAAAGCAAACACTGGATTAGAACTGTGTCGGCCCACGTCTCTGTAGTTCGTGACACAACAGTGAAATGACAGCCATATGTCGACAGGTTTGGTTGAACATCAGATTGAGGTCTGTGATAGGACCTTACTCTAACATCGTGTATAATTGTTCAAATATAATAGTTTAAATATGTTGGGAATAATTTGGTGGATGTTCCAGTCTTTCAGAATTGTTGTGACAAAGAGCATTCTTTCTACTCATATTGTTTTATGTTTATCGTTTTGGTGATTTTTTCAAATGTCTTAGGTTCAGACTTTCTGGAAACTCTCCTTTATTATCGGTGCAACAGGACGGCAAAATGTATTTGGTCCTTTTTTTGTAAAATAATTATTACCAGAGCTACGTGTGCTGAGTATATACAAACCGGCGCTATATATATGTATATTTAGTATACAATCCGGCGTTATGTATGTTCAGTATATAAACCAGCGAAATATATGTTAAGTGTATAAAACGGCGCTATGTATGTGTATGTATGTTCAGTATATAATCCGGCGTTATGTATATGTCCAGTATCTAAACCAGCGCAATGTATGTTAAGTGTATAAACCGGCGCTATGTATATTCAGTATGTTCCGTATATTAACTGGCGTTATGTATATTCAGTATGTTCCGTATATTAACTGGCGTTATGTGTGTTACGTATACTAACCGGCGCTATCTATGTTAATGATATAAACTGGCGTTATGTATGTTCAGTATATAAACTGGCGTTATGTGTGCTAAGTATAATAACAGGTGCTATCTATGTTAATGATATAAACTGGCGTTATGTATGTTCAGTATCGAAACTGGCGTTATGTGTGCTTAGTATAAAAACCAGCGCTATATATGTTAAGTATACAAACCGGCGTTATGTATGTTCAGTATTTAAACCAGCTCTTTGTATGTTCAGTATATAATCCACCGCTATGTATGTTCAGTATATGTGAGTTGTTCAGTATATAAATCGGCTCTATGTATGTAAAGCATTAGTGATAAAATAAATACAATCATGATAATAATGCGTTTGAACCCAATGTTTTGTTGCTGGATGTCATCAACATGAAGAAGGTACATGTTTGTTAACATCGAAAGAATTATGAGGTCATTAAGATGTGTGATATGCCGTTAAACCCTATTCATTTGTACAAATGTTTTGGAAAAAAAACGTAAGTATACAACTATCTGAATCATTCCCGACGATGTTATTTAAGATACAATGTGCACAACGATGTTCTAAGTGACTTATATGCATGTTACTTCCGCCGGTGAACCTATCTGATTTGATACCTCTCGAATATATTATATACCTCCTTTGCAAACGAAGTTATACTTTCTATCTTTACTTTAAGACGCTGAAGTCATTAGGCTGTAGACATTTTATACATCGCCTTTTCTGCATTTCTCATCTTGAGGCAAAAAATATGGAAATCGTATCTTGAAATTGATTGCATGCGTTGCTGCCTTTACTCTGCTGATATATGTTCCGTCAAATTTTGTCGTTGTACATATTTGTTGAACCTAACTTGCCCTTTACAGCTCTTCAAGTGAGTAGCGAATCGATCGGCAACAATCTTAGAGAAAGTAACTAATTCGAGGCGCATTCGACTGCAATCGCCGAGTTTTACATATACAATCGCACGACAGTCTTCTGCATCGTCATAGTCATGATTTTACAGTTTCGTTTCGTTTACGTTGTGTGTCACAACTGTTGGGATTTGAAAGGCGACTAATGTGGAGTCCCTGCAAAATCGGTAATTTTCTGCTGTCACTTCTGCTAAGAGAGGAATTGAAGATCCAAAAGTGATCTCCCGCCCTCATTGCGACATTTGTGACCTCAACTTTTCCTTTGTTTTCTGCTTACTCTATCTTTTCGCTGGTTTCTCGTAGGCTTCGTCCTCATATAACTGTAGTTGTCATATAACCGTAGTTGTCATATAACTGTAGTTGTCACGAGGACATATAACTGTAGTTGTCACGAGGACATATAACTGTAGTTGTCACGAGGACATATAACTGTAGTTGTCACGGGGACGTTAAACCCCAAACGAATGAACAACCATTGGCCGATCAGAAAAAAACTCGTCAGTATTGTATGCAATATATTGTCGCACACGAAACAGTGTCCTCCTAATCTTGAACTAACAAGATTTAAAATTCGCTTCGGACTTTAAACACTATCTAGACTTCTGGACGATATGATTTCTATCAGAAAATCTACCACGTTTACGATGTAGCGACACTTTCTTTGGTTAATAAACATAGATTATTGGACGATAGACCATGCACGTGCTTGTATTATTTTCCAACAGACCAACGCCCTTCCGAAAACCTCCCCCGCAAACGTTCCTGTAAACAATGCGAGTCGTAGGACTTTTTGATTTTTTGAATGAGGGTACCCGCGTTTCACTTTGTATGTATTTGCAGATTTGCTAGCGGAAGAACAAACAGTTTCTTTTGAATCTGATCTACTTAAAACATGTCAAGCTAACAATCAAAATGTACCGCTGGTCTTACCGAGAAAATGGCTTGAAATACTGTTTGTTAATCTGTCAAACACTGATTTCATTCCTTGAGAGCAATTTCGATAGATTGGTGGATTTGATTGATTGAACACTCACATCTGGCATAAAGCAAGACGTCAGTGTTTATCGTTTATCGTTTGTCTACCAATTGGCGACGATTGAAAATGAAAAGAAATCCTTCCCAAATATTTAGGTTTAATACACAAAATAGAACAACCGCCCTCAGGGTCAGAATTGATAGAAACGCATGGTTTGTTGTGAATGTTAGCGCGCGCAAAACAACCGACCAATTTAAACAATCAGAGTATCTACGTCACCTTGCTTTGGTTTGGTCTTATTTCGTTTTACGTCCTATTAACAGCTTAAGTCATTTAGGGACGTGCCTCCATATGTGTTGTGTATGCCTGCATGTACAGTAATCCGTGTGCTAGAAGCAGGGTATGTTTGTGAAATTGCCTCCTGATATTAGCGCGGATCTGATGCCGACTTGATAGTGCTACATCACTGAAATACAATTGTACCATGCCGAATGCACCCAGCACAGCATTCCGCCCGGTCATATTATACTGACAACGGATGAAGCAGTTGTTGCCATTACTCTAAATGCTGAACGTGAAACAGGGAATAACAACTACCATTATTTAGGACTTTGGTATCTCCAGGCCTGGGCGAACGTTCAACATTAAACCAAAAGTGAGGTATTGCCAAGCAAGGCGCTAGGAAATAAAAGGTAGTTAGAAGTAGCAGGAAATATAAAGATTCCAAATATTGCAATGGGTGCAGCAGATTTATTTTGGTCGCCTTTGTGTCCCCAAGCAGAGGGCATAAAAGACCATCCCCAATTCTGAAGGGGATTCCCACATTAGCCACCTCTTATGATCACTTTTCTCGACCCCCGACCTGCATAGATGGGTCACCTTCTTTAGATAGGCATATTGACACTGAAATAGACACGAATATGATTTTCTTAATACATTTTACGTTGTAGAATAGAAACCATCAACATATGTTTGTATATTATGGTGGAATATAACACTCAGTATTCGAAAACGTTGGAAATATAATCATCTCAGGTCACAAGCAGCTTTAGTTAATTATTTGTTTCTAGCATTTTCTCAAAACATCTGTTTAATAATCTTAAACTTAGCGTTACAGCAGAAATAAGTAGCATAACAGATATAGAAAACCTGCCTTTATGTCAACACGCCAACCCTTCGAGTATGGTTCTTTTGTGTACTTTTGATAACATTTTTTTTTTAAAAAAAAAAAAAAAAAAAAATTTTCCTTTGTGATTGAAATATTTTTAATGATTCAAAAATTAATTGATATTTTGCTTCGTAAATCTTTAACGTAACTTTTCAAATCATTGGAGATATTCCAGTCATGCTATCATCAGTTTCGCGGTGTCTCCTGGGATTTGTGTCCGTTCCCTTGTGAAGACGAATTGGCCTCAATATAAGGCCTTGTCTAGTTTGCTTAATAAACAATTTGTTTTGACAAATACGAGGTGTGGTAATAACTCTTCTCTCAGATCACGTTTAAGCTGTGTGTTTGTATCAGGCAAACAAACAAAACAGGTACCATAACGACAAAGCTATATCATGATTAATGCGAAAGTAAGAGCGCTGAGTTTGGAACCATTGGGGAAGCTGTCTCTGTAGGAGTCCTCTGTAGTCAGGCTGTTACGATAACTGCGGGAAATCTCAATTACCGTTTGGAATGGAAATCGAAATTAAATTATTTCGGTGGATACTCGGTTGTAATATCATTAATGTGTATAAATCACCAGATCCTAGTTCTCGCTACTTCTAAGATATTATGCAAAATTCAATATCGCATGTAGACACTTTTTCAGAGCATGGCTGTAATGGGGAAATAAAAAAGTATTTATTGCACGCATCTCTTGTAAGGGAATCTGCATAGGGGTAGGTTTATGTTATTTCCGTCTGCCCGGATAACAAAAACATTTTGTTTTGTATAAAAAGGACAGTGAAATCCCCTAGAGCTATCACAAGGAATGGGGGCGGGTCTAGAACACTAATTGTGAGGGCGCTGAGTAAATTTGCTCCTCAAGGTCGAAAGATAGAAGGGGCAAGGTGTGATTATAGGGAAATTGGCCGACACTTGTTTTTTATAGCATTTGCCAAAAGCATAATGCCTCACTGTATCAGCTATTTTCCATCTGTATTACAGTTATTCACTGTACATGTTTGTATGCTTTCCTCGGAAAACAAAATCGGAACACCAGAGTTTGTTTTTTATCACAAATTGATATAGAAACGAGTTTTAGCAACCTTTTTTAGACAGATCAATCTCAGATATTTATACCTTTAATTTGTAAACAGATTATAACACATACCACTGCTAACAATTAACTGTACAATAATATGTGGGGAAAAAAGAAATTAACATTTAAGCTTTTTTATTCAAAGCCGCCTTATCTAAGTTAATATCAAAGTTAATATTTAAGTACCATCAAAATTCTTAATTAGAAAACAATTTTTGACATTTATGTTTAAGCAGTGAAAATATTGAGTAGGTTAATTACTGGGTATGCCATGATGTTTTAACTTGATTTCATTTACCCCCTCTTATTCAATGATATAAAAAAGAAACACAAAGGTGATTATTTGGCTTGGTACTGAATTTGCTGATGAAAATATAATATAAATACCATTGAATTGCATCATCAGTATAATGAAATCGTGTTTTTTTTCATTTTTCTTTTCGTTTTTTCTTTTTTCTTGGTTTTAGTAAATCAGTAGATAAAACAGAAAACTGACAGTAAACGCTCATTAAACAACACCACTCTGTCCGACTGGACAAGTGCAACCATAGGCAGTAATTGCATTTCCTTTATCTCCATTTATATACTGAGTCCAAAGCTTATATTACGTTTGTAATTTGTGTCTGGATCTCATCTTACAGCACATCTGATCAGCTGAGTACTGGTATGCACGCATCTCATAATCATCGTCTGTAGTTAAGTGTTCTGTTATGTAACCCGGGGCCAGTTTTAACTGATATGTACAACATGTCAGTGTTTCTAAATAATCTTGTTCCAACGCGGGAAATTGTAGTTCAGCTGTTTAGCGGCGTCTATTTTCCCCATTCTCTTTTAATTCTTTTTGACAAATCTTTCACACATTTACAAATGGATTTCATTGCTTTAAGCAGTTTTTTTATTTGCATAGCAGTCTGTGCATTAAACTCGGCTTTCAGTGGAGTTTGTTGATAAATGTACATATTGGCCCTCTTAACCAGTGGTGCAGACAAAAACATGATCAATAATGTTAAAATACAATTTAGGATAGAGAGGAAAGTTTAGTTTAAAATATTCAAATAGTTTTAACCTGGAATGATAGCTCCCTACTACCTATCATGTCTTTGTAATGCATTTTGCAGAATTTGCATGTGGTTTTCGAAAGGTTCTTAAAAAACATTTGTCATCCAATGGTTGTACACAGATTTATTTAATTTCCCCAAAGTATCTCTAAACCCACAGACTACATTAACATGTTCATCTTCATTTAGCATTTTGCTGAGATTATTTACAAACAACATCTTCTCTGTGATTTTAGCGTCGTTTTCACTTCCAACAACCGGATCAACAATACCAAGGACGTAACCAGCTGGAAACATGCTAGACCTAAAGTTTACATTTGCATTATATTTTCTTCTGGCCGAGTAACCTTTTCTATTAGATTGCGTGGTCGTCGCATTTTCCTATAAAATGTTTGTTCCATCCAGAATGGTGGTTGATTTATCACAAAAGACTTTTGTTTTTTGTAAAAGCAGTATAGTGTTTCAGAGCTTCATTCCTTGAAACAAGAGTTTTCCAAAGATGTATGGATACAGCAGTTTGTTCAAAACATTCAGTAACTCAGTGAAACATGCTACTGGTTGCTGTGTGATGTAATCTAAATTGTGAAGAAAGTTGTCGTTTTCAGCTTAATGAAAAAGACTAAATAAAAGCAATGGGATGGGAGGCAAGGATTGTAATTCACAAGTGTAAAGCTTTTCAAAGCGAACATTAAAAACCTTTTTAAATTGGTTGGTAGTCTATCCTGTTCCTGCTAGACGGTCATTCCTGTCCATTTTATAAAAATCAAAGACAAATGACAGACGGTTGCTTGACAATTCAAGCTCATCTCTTGTCTGCAATATGGTCGCTTATGGTCAAAGTCTCAAGGTTATGGTCTTTGCCGTTTCTCTACATATTCTAAATAGCATTTGGGGCAAAGACGTATGTCATCAGTCTTTGAGATATCAACCCCTCCTTCATTATTTCTTTCATCCAGTCTTGTGGACGTCGTAGATTCTCGCCACTGCCTATTTTATATTATTTGAACTTTTTCCTACAACCCAAACTAAGACAAAAACTTTCCATTCTGGTTACTAGAGTAGTTAATTTAACTCCCTAATGTAAAACGAATATAACATATGTATAAAATAGACTATAATTAAATCAACAGGCGTTCTACCAATGGTAACTATAACAGTATCAATCAACAAAAATAGCATGTGGTCAAACTCTAAATGTATCCTTATCAAAGCGTGTGTTGCGTTTAGGAGTAGGTGAGACTTTGGTCAGGTCTACGTTTTTTAACCAAAATGATTAGAATGTGATAAAAAAAAAGAAGAAGTGTTTGCGTCAGCAATATCATTTATCCTTTTTTATTCTAGCGTCTATAAAGTAAAGTATGACACGGAGTGATCTCTATTTATAACAAGAGTATAATAAAATAAAAGATGTAAAAGGGGGTGTTCAGCAGGGTGCTTCCTTTGACCTTCTTATTTTATCATTCCTTTTGTGATGAATAATTATCTGCCCTTATTCAGTGAAATGTTCAAAATAATGATACTGGTCTCGGAAAGCAAATACTTAAATTATAATTATAAGAGACATAATTTGAAAGTACTCTAAGTGTATAATGTTTATCATGTCAGTTACCAAAATAGTGTCAAATTCAAAATGATAAATTATCATAATAAATGTTGTAAATATATTATTTTTTTGGCGATTATTCCACTACTGAAAGTCAAATGTTAGATACTGCTGGAATTGTCATTGAGTGTGTTCTTGAATAGTGAAAAGACTATACCATTTTAATAAATAGTATTTGCATTTTATTGTTTTGAAGACGCAGGGGGTCCCCAATTTATTGCAAAATAATGTTTAAATGTCGCTACAGTAACATGTATAACTTATTTAAAAACAGTATGTTATTTTGACATGTATGTTATCCAAATTAATCGAATAATGCCCAAAAATTGTAATTTGTCGTAGGCTACCGTGCACCATCTCCTTTTAAATGATTGCTTTCCATCCTCGCGTACTTTTCCCCGTCAATCTCCAAAGATTTTAAAGTGAACCTTGTTGCAGTTCCTTGGGGAACACATGTTTTGCACAGCTGTTAACGTTCGCTTTTAGTGGCCCGTTTGTTTCCATTCGGACGCATATGTAGGAATTTAGGAAACATTAGCCATTTATATAATTGTGTTAAACTTGTGTAGCCAAACACAGTAGCGACGCTTTATAGATTCCAAGGCTTGCTAGATAAGGTCACCACTTAACTTTATAGCAAGGGCCAGTGTAAACAACAACGAAATAAATTGTCAGTCATTCTTTGAAGTCCCAAAGGTATCCGAGAGAATTGCGGTAATTGCAGGGAGGGGTCATCTGCTCAATGTTTGGTAGACATCCGGTAAAATTTAACATAATAGCATGCCTCGTTATTTTTGTACTGTCGTATTCGGTTTTACTTTCAACATATTTACAACATGACTTTAACATTTCATTCACATGAACCTGTTTATATTTTTAAATTTGCACTATGCTTGTATTGCATAAGATCACGTTTTTTAACAAATGTTTGCGCATGTGTTGACCCTTGTCCCTTATAACCGTTGTATGAACATTTTCAGACACGTTATAAGTCCTTCGGGAGTTAAACAGAGCGAGTAAAACGTTTCCTCGTGATAAGTTTAGTTTTAATATCGTTTCCAGAGAGCTGTCTTCCATGTTCTACTACCCGGAGCGCTTTGGTACACCCACACATAAACTGTCAGCTATATTTAATAGTTGCATTCTCTGACCATGGTAGGTATTTTATGGTTATTTGAGGACAATTCTACAATACCAGACATTCCAGAAGCATTTCCCATCGCTGTGTAAGCTGTTGGCCAATTGATAAACATTGTATTTAATTCAATGACAGATTACTATCATGTAGGCCTATGAACCAGGCTCAGTTACTCTCCTTGTTTATAGTCATGTGAATGTTATATTTGACGTGATGCGGATTAGATTTTGCGCAATATTTCTCAGTCACTGGTAATGTACTTAACACCCGGTCTCTAGGTAGTTTGATAAGCATCCGATAACTGCAATTGCGTACATGCCCAATAATCACACGAGTTTTATTTACGTTACAATACAAAAAATGTGTACATCGTACATGTACTAATTGTTTTGTAACAAGCCAAGGAAGGTAAAGTTTCAAGACAAATAAATATCGACACTGCAATAGCACGGAGAATTTGTTAACTCTGATTGACTGGGATTTTTGGCAGAAAACAAGTAAAACGCATCTATATATTATTTTACGTATCTGTATATATTAACAGATATAATAATATTGGATGGAGATTTCTTTTCGCGCAACCTTTGGAGACAGCGAATTTAGTAAAGAAAAAGCTGAGAACAATGCCAACTTTCCAGTCATATAGTAAAAATCTTTCATTACACGAATTGTCCCGTAACAAGGTCTATTGGGAGACTCCAAACTGACCTTTCTATTGAGACATAATTCAATCATTTCATTAGGATATCTTTTATAGCATTCTATAAATCACGTAAATTCACTTAAACGATTTATTTGGGTTCGGTATTGAAATACATCTAAACATATGAAATAGTTATTTGTAAACGCTGATGATATGACCATCCTTGTTGACACACGTTCAAGCTCGGGGACGTACTGATAACATCAGGGTTATGTGTACTACAATAGGTATATAAATATCTTGTTCGATTAAAGAGAAACATGTCAACAGACAATTAAGCAACGTTTCCTGGCGATTTCGGACAGGTTTCCTTAGCGTGCCTAACTTTATTAACGACAGTCTGGAGTACCGCCTTCTCCATCCTGTCTTCTAAACAATTAGAATATATTTGTTCCAATGACCATTGGTCACTAAACCCAAATAGGAGCACTAAATAATGTATATATAGGAAGCTATATTTACTGGTCTATAGAGCCATATCCATTGGCCTGATAGTGTTTGTGGTGTACGTCTAGGCAAGGGAATACTGTATACACTAAAATATTTATTTGCAAAAAAACATGAATGCTTTAAACATTTCAATAGAAGGAGCAGCTTTTATTCTTCTGCTGTAACAGATACTTAAATTTATAATATTATACAAAGTTATATAAGAAGAAGCTTGACTTCTTTTACTACTAAAATCTATAATATTATCATTTAGAAGCAGTTTGACTTCTTCTTCTATTACAGATACGTATAGCAATGTAGTGCTTAATGTATTTTTTGAAACATTTTGAATAACCCATTTTCGGGAAAAAACAAACATAGTATATAGTGTTATGTTTACAGAGAGCCACGTTAAATGTCCCCAAAGCATTAGTAGTTTCTATCACCGACTGTAGAACCCCGTTATATATGCCTTAGAGTGTGTGTTGGAAGTTGTTCATTTCTACGACAGTTATATACCATCTGTGACTGACACCCGAGACAATGTCCTTCCGTCTCACGTACATCACTCTGGAGGGCGCTCCATTCTAACTATTGGCACCCTTTGTACGCGGTCGGTATCAGATGACTTTCTAGCACAGGCCGTCTCGACATTTGGAAGGATTTACTGTGCCATTTCTGTAAACATGTATTTACTACCAGAGCCCTCATTTGTGCAGGACGTCTTTCCATTTTTATGATTGGCAAACAGGGTTAGGGAATAGGCATATGGTTGGATACGCTGTTTCGACATTTCAAGACTGACTACTTCTTTTGTTTTGTTTTGATCAAAGTGATATATACGATTTCCATGTTTAATATATTCTTCTATCGGAAACATGTTTTATAGCCATTCAGATAAACATATATTTTTTATCAATCCGTGTCTAGACATTTAGATAACTAATAAACATAGAAATATGTCTTTAAAAACATTTGTGTGAAACAGAAAACTGAAAGGTTCCTAGCGTGAAATCATGCCATTTGTATTAGTATACCATTTCAAAAAAAAATGAAACATTCAACATTAATTGAGTTTGTCTTTTTAACTTATTTATTTTCGATTTGTGTTGGAACAGTAAATCTCGTAATATTTTGTCTTTTAAAGCAGTTCGCGCTTTTGTATATTAACAACGACCCATTTATAAAATAGGAAAATTAAGAAATTACACGCATAAATACCAAGTTAAGTGCGCCTGATAGGTTTTCATTCTTGAAGTTTCATCATCGACATTGGAGGCAAAATGTGTAAGATAGAAACATACCTACATAAACGATGAAATTTGATCGAAGAGTGCTTTAATTGACAATTTCTATTTCATGTATTCGGCAAATTAGTTATAAACTATCCAGGTCAAAGAAGTTATATTCTGTCGTACTGTTGGTGCTGGTAAAAGTACAAACCTCTTTCTTTTTGTAACCGACAGAATAAATTTCGTTTGTATATTTAATATGTATATATGTTCAAAGAATGAAAAAGTATCCCATTTCATTCAATGGCCGGTTTGCTGTGCGATAATTGTACAACTTCTGCCTTAGGGGACAAAATAACATATTGT
>JAUMHH010156133.1:0-27631 GCA_032359455.1 Chlamys rubida | reverse complement strand
TCCACAGTACAAATCATTTGCTAATCGTCGCCATGACAACCTCACAAACTGCCCACACCTGCCACCACAACTGTGGAGATTCTCTGACTTTACCGCAAGTTCTACAACTGAAAGAATACAAGGTAAAAATGCCAGCCTCATATTTATTCCAAAAGACTTCAGTTCAAGGAAATCTATCGCTATCATTGCTTCATTTAAACTGGAAGGTGAAAAAGAAGGGAGTATTGACTCAAAAATTGGAAACGAACTTTATTTGAGGTTCAGAAACTTGAGTGTCCCTGTTACAGTTATGATGCAATACCGGGAAAACACTGGACGTTTATCTGAAGCTTCAGTGCGAACATTCGATCCACACTCTCTGGAACATATGTGGACTATCCCGGATTTCACGTGGATTGAAGATACCGAGAACTACATTGTGCTTTCTATGGAAGCTGATGTCAATGTCAAATTCGAGGTTAGTTATCTTCAGTTAATCAAAAGACCCATGGTCCCAGATGCAGTTTCAACTATTTATAGAAGCGACGACGTCATTATTGAGGCAGTGAATGTCCAACTTTCCTGGCTGGCACCAAAAACAATGACGGTACGTCTAAGCAGTGGAGGCATTGCAGAAAATATCACATTCATTCGCATTTACCGACCGATTCCATGGAACAACGGGTATGCACAGGTTTTCGTTCTTTATAATGACGGAAATGTACGACTTCTGCCGACTGCTCCGGATGGAACCGATTGGATCCCATTCGGAACCTCAGTCATTGTTGGTCAGACTAAAGGCGACCGAGTGAGACCATACACTGTTATAACACAGGTCGATATCATTCCTGAGCGCTGGCAAATGAAGGTTTACTATGAGGACGGCAGCTCTGTCAAAATGAGCCTGAACAGCACAAATGATGAAACCCAACTTCTTGTTAGTGACCTGGATTTTATGCAAGATCGCTTCACTCACCCTTTTGCTACCATTCGCTCCATGTACGTGGATGAGGGAAACACGGATGTGGACAGTGTGAAGATTGACAACAAACAGACGTACCATATCATGGACAAGTGGGGATCCCTTGATGGAAGATCTTTTGCCTTCCACCGTAGGTGTATATCAACTCACCTTACCCTTAGTCCTGATATTCAGGTAGACCTACTCGAGACCAACCACCCACAGGCAACGACAACACCTCAAGTGTCGCCAAACAGTATATAGATCAACGTGGGGTTCGTTTCGTAAAACACTATGTTGATCAATCTGACTCGACTGACTGAAGTTGGCGTGGCTGGAAAATTTATATATCAGATTTACAGTAAAGGTGTAAGTTTACGCAAACTAGCGTCCACTTTGTGGTCTTGACTTCGGGAACGAACTTTATAGGTTAGACATACAATAAATATTTGCGTCCTTATTGTTTAAGAACTATATGTAGGTCAACCTTACGTCGAATTTGAAATCCAATATTACATTTATGTTGTACGATGGTTTTCTAATGTTGGTAAATTATATATAATGTCTGTCTCATAATTTTGCGTGTTGAGAAGCATTTTTATAATATCAATTCAAGATATCAATTTTGTTCTACCTTATACAATGTATCTGTAGTAATTATTAATGAATTATCAGTTTCTATCATATGTTACATGTTCTTAAAGAGGATTCGTTTGAGAGAAATGAGAAAGCTAACTGGACCGTTTTGTTTGAAGTATGATCAGGATGTCAAATTTAAAAAAAAATAAAAATCGAGAAATTGCTTAAGAATAAGAGTATATATTTCTTGAACTTTAGAAGAAAAACAAAATAATAGCTACAAACATGTTTAATTACATAAATTCATTATTAGATGAAAATATATTTTTCGTTAATCTAACAAGACTTTGAACATACGGGTCCTGGTGTTTGTAAGATGTATAACGGTTTCTATAAATCCAAAAAATCATACATGATCTCATCTTTGTTGCCTTGCAGTATAACCTGTTAATAGTTGGGAGTGTGAGCGTGTGTATCATAATGCATTTGTTATATTTTAATTAAAATCAATGGAGGTATTCGAGTAACGCAGTATATTGACTATATCAAGCAAAATTGATTAATATGACCATTGAACATGAAAGATTGACCATGTTAATTAACCAAAGAAAAAACCCATTCACAGATTAAAAATAATTATTCATTCGCCATTTTTATGATAATTGATCTTATAAATGCATTTTTATGTAGTAGTGATTTGAGTGTCGTTTATCGTTGTCAGTCGTGGCTGACACAATCAGCTCTGAACAGTGAGGCGTTACGTTTTAAACATAAAAAAACAACCTTTTTTCTGAAAGTCTGTTTGAATTTCTTAAATTTGTGTTGCTAGAAAATAGTTTCTTTTTTCATATAAAGAAAATTAAATATTTTCGTAAAGGCGATGCAATTGGAGGAAGTAGTAAATATTATATGAACTATATAAAATTAGGTTTTCCTCAATGTAGTATGAATGTGTATTGCGTTTTCATGTCATTGTTAAATAATTTATTATGTTGTTGTTTCCGCAACCATCAATCATAACTCTACTGTGTGTTAAACATGTCATAACTGTCATTAAATATTTAATTATTTATGTCAATAAATCTAGTTCAAAATAGGATTGTGGTTTTATTGGTTTATATACATATATTTATGACATACACAAAAAATTCGATAATTATCAATATATCATATGTTCTAAGAATGTTGATTTAAATCAATTCCGTGCATGTATTTGCAATGGAAATTTGTCAATTCATACACGACAATAAGACACTTAAATGCTTTACTGACATATGCGTATTACATGCTTCATACAAGATATATTTCAATCAACGTTTGAGAAAGTTTAGTTTCACCGTGCTAACTAAATATAACCAAGTTTTGCCATGTTATTCTACATACTCGCAGTTTAAACTTTTAATCAACGTGTTATTTACACAAACAATTTACGTGTTAACATGTCGCAACGTTTCAAGACCGACTGGTCCCTTTGTCAAGCTATAATTGAGTGAGCTAATTAATATATGGTTTACCTGTACAACTATGTGACAAAATTGTAAATTTCCTATGTCACTTGACCCAGGATATTTTGGCTATCGATAGAGAGCGCATACAAACGTTTATCACGTAATTGCGCCTAATTGTTTGTGTATAAAGAAAAACTTTGATAAAACATATTTGCAAACTTATGAACACTGTTTTAACTCTATTGCGACCGACATAATTCAGCAGATTTGACACAACAGTTACACAAGTGATGAAGGGGACGATTACTTATCCATAGTTTTTTTTTATCTCGTCATCATGATGTCATTGGAAACTTTCATTTTCCTTGTGTGATATGACGGTGAAGTAGATGACGCTTACCCTTCCGGACACCTGTTCCTATTTCTCCTTTTTCTTTTTCAATGGTCTCGTACATTTTTTTTTTTTAAATCTTTAGTTTCATCGATCTCAAGTTCGAATTACGTTTTTTTATGCTTCGGTATCCAATTTTGTTTTTTCACCTCCAATCTTTCCTTTTGCTTAAATATTTTATTTCGGTTACTGAAGTCGGTTTTTTTAACCCGTTGCTTTCGATTTTGCCCTTGTGGTGACACGAGATACACTTGTTTTTCTATCTTACATTTAAATAATAGGTAGGCTGATATTTTGGGGACACAAGAAATGTGAAAGTGTACTTTCATTCAATAATTTTTCTTTTTTCTTTTTCTTTTCGTTTTGCTATTATCATATTTACACAATTCATCTAGACGATCGATCTAATGATAGAGTCTATATCTTCAACATAACGTTAAAATAGTAAGAAAAGCAATTCTTATGACAAGATATTAACGTTTTAAGAAAAATGATTATATGGTTTCTTATCACTTTCATAGGCTCATCATATTAATTACGATATCATCAAAGTCCTCTTTGTGAGCTCTACAACAAAACAGAAAACGCTCACCACTTTTTTCAGCATCCGACCAACTACGAAATCTGAGGATCCCGTTTTTGATATACTAGTCCTCTATGTATCCTTAAAAAATGCCATGACAAAATAGAAGGCAAGCTATTTGATTGGTTTCATGTGTCAAATCTAACTAATCGCTAGGATGATTCGTGTCCTTTAAAAATGACAGAAGAGCTACTCCCAAGCATGTTTATTTTACCGATTACGCTGCCGTGTGATCCCTTTCCGCTCTCGCCAAAAAGAACAAACTGGTCTACAAATATCATCCGCAAGAAGTCGTTTAGATAAACTTCGATTTCTTAAGACGTATTCCAAGGATGCAGAAAAGAAACGAATATCGAGAGCGGAAACCTTAGATTTCGACGACCATTAATCAAGTTGTACAAGCATGCAGTGGGATACTAAAATGTCACGTTTTACCCAGAATGCAAAGCTTATATCATATATCATATATCATATATCATAATCTAAAAGTGGATAAGTATATGGTGTCGAATAGTATAGCAAATCCTATATTCAAACAACGTGAGCTCTCCTGTCACTCAAATAAAAGTTCACGCATTAGGAAATATTTCATTCTTCTTTTGATATTGGAATTTATAAAGATAATGGTTTTTGCGTCGTGTTCATTATGTAACGTCGATCCTGTATTTTACGGACGCACGACGCAGGACAGATGACGGAGGACAAAAACGCAATTGCAATAGCTTATATATATAAGGTTTTTAATATTACTCTCACTGGTTTACAACAATTTCCTTACAGTAAATTGTACGCCTACAACACTAATAGGCGACGTCTATCACTGGCTTTACTGTAGGGAAATTGTAATATATACTTCATCAAAATGGCAAAAGAGATATAAGCATTATGTAATATAGCCAATTAACAGGTAAATCAATGCAATCAAGCGAAACAATCTAATGAATAATGTGCCTGTTCAGATGACATTTTAGGTCGCCTGAGACAACGTCTCAGCTGGGCTATTGCGATTGCGTTTTTGTCCTCCGTAATCTGTCCTGCGTCGTGCGTCCGTAAACAATTCATATTTGTATCTTCTCCAAAATCTCTGAACCAGTTTAAATACAATTTTGTTGGTAGTTTCCATGGCCAAAGCCAATTTAAAATTGTAATTATGTAGATCTAACCCCCAGGAGACTGAGGGCGAGGCCTAATGGTTAAGATAAGTTAAAATTTTAAAAGTCATATTGAGAATCAAATACTTTTCATAGATGGAAATGTCCTGAGGTATTTGATCAAATTGTGAATTTCATTACTTAAGGGTCTCCTTCCTTGAGGAGGGAGTTAACTTTACTCTATTACAGTATTATATTATTATGGTACTGTTTTCATACATTTAAAGGTTATATAAATGATTTATGTTCGTCAATCCCCAACTCCATTTCGTAAATGCCAATGAAGAGTCAAATAATGTATTTTGCTGGATCAATGTAATCAAAATTCTATTTTCGTTTGCTTCCTAAATAACATGCGAAACATCAGCGTAGAGACCAAATGGAAATATTATTTGCATTGTGGTTTTATGTACTTTAACTCTTTGTCACATCACAACAGCAATTAACAATTGTATTTTAACTCAGGTGACCTAACGTTAAGATCCACGGGCCTCTTGTTACTGTTTTAAATCTCATTAAAGTCTGCCCTTGTAACGGTACATGTATATCACTCCCCAGCGGCAATAAAACCAGTGATATATGTCGCCTTACGATTTCGTAGGTGTACTCTGTAGTTAGGGCTGAGGATAATTTGTTGCGGTCAAATAAAAGTGATATATTACAAACACGGAAAAACTGATGGGTTTTTTTTCCGGAATTTTATTATTAAACATTGAATGAAATATTTCCTGATGTATACACTTTTAAGTGATTAGAAAGAGTTCACATTGATATTAATATCAGATTTGTCATGTTTGGGGACAAGGAAATATACGACATCATATACTGTTTGTTATAATATGTTAAGCTTACAGTTTAGGTTTAGTTGTGGTATCCCACTGAATTGTGGTAAAACTTGATTTATTAGTCAAGGGGTCGGGGAGTGTTAACAAGGTGCTTTCGGTGACCTCTGCATGCGGGACTTATAGAACCCACATTTCGCAATTGACCTTTGTTAAATTGTAATGATAAAGAAATACATATCTACTGTTGTCTTACCAAAAGGAACATGAGGTGACATAAGATATCTCAAAAAAAAGGTTTTAATAGAGGATATTTTGGTTTCTTATTGAAAACAGTTTGGAGTGAAGGAATAATTTGATATTTTGATATATATTTGAGTGAAAAAATATGAAAAATTCAATATTTGTTTGTTGTTTGAGTGGTTTTACGTCCGCTTCACTATCGAGAAGTTCAGTTATCCAGCAGACGAAAAAACCCAACAACCAACGATTGAGTTTTTTATAGGGACACATGCTTACGTGAACGTTAAACCCAAGTCTTGTGGAACAGGGAATGCTGTATTACGACGTCACAATAAGAAAGCGTCACGTCACGGCTATTATGACGTCACAATTGACAACGTCCATTGTTTGTTATTTTTAAGACTAAAACCCCCTTTTTTATTGGTAGGTTTTAGTGTGAAAACAACAAAAAACAGAGTAAGTTATTATCAACACTTATATTTTACTTTTAACAATGTAACAAATGATAGGCATCATACAATATTTGAGGTATTTTGTACAATTATTCAAATATATCGGAAATCTCGAATGAGTCTTTAAAATAAAGGATAGACGTTTGCTTCTGGAATAAACGTTAACTTGGTTTGTCATATAAATCTAACCCAGATTTTGTTTTGTGCCATTCTTAACGTCGGCCTTTTTTTAACGTTATACGAGATACAGAAAATAACCAGCACAACGCCCTTATTTGCTATTGCGTCTGAATCAACAACGTAATTACGTTAACGATTTTGACGTAAGTGTTACATCAATTTTTTGCTCTGTGTTTAAGATTACGACACACTACCAGTTTTTTTTGGAAATATTGACATTATGTAACATCTAGACTGCGCTTGCCTCTTTACATGGCATCTACGTACGTGTGCGTGTAAGTAAATATCTTAAAAGTAATAAGTATACGATTTTGACGTAATTGCTACATCAATTTTTTGCTCTGTGAATCAATCTGTTGTTTTGCATGTAGTGTGCGATTGCGTAATGTTATGACTATGTGCGCACTAGTAACTTTTAGCCACTTCCTACCGACACGTTTAGGGATGTTTTTCTCTTTAACTCATTAAGTAGAGCGACACAGTACCAGTAAACCAAATGATCACTAGGAATTGATAACATGTGTTCCTCGTGAAATTGCATCTATCCGAATGTGAGTAAATATCTTCACATGTCACCTGCTCAAATAATACCTCGTATGTCAACAAAAATGGAAGTAGTCTCAGTTCAAATAAAAATGTTTTATGCGTTTTAACATTCCTCAAACGTTCTGTTTGATGAATGCATAATGTATAAATTATTTCGCTATGATGAAACGGCAATTTTACATTCTTTACAGCAGGTCGAATATATCAGAGGGATACAGATGGTAACAGGCGAGTAAGCCATCAATATTACTAGAAGTACTTCGGTTACTTTTTATAAGTAAAAGTGCAACTAAATCATAAGTATACCCATATGAAACTAAGTCATATTTTTTCGTTAAAATGAAAACCAAGTGCTTAGTGTATTGTTGTCGCAAGCATGCAGCTTCTTGTTAGACTAACCTTATCTATAAATGCAAACGTTATAAGCATACATTGTCATTTATTATTACGATTGTGTCTTATTGATATAAGTTCCACGGCCAAAGCTGTACTCAATTTTTTGGTATGACGATAGCTTTGATAACTCATTTCTGAAAGGAAAACCACACCTTGTGGAATATTTATTTAAAAATTGCGAAGATAAAATCAGCAAAAATAATCTCTCATGATAACAGTTTGGAAACAACTTCGAGGTGACCGTAGGAGACACACAATATTGTACCTTTAAAGTTTGTTAAAATATACAGTTGCCAAAAATGAATTACACTGCACTATAGAGCTGTTCCATCATTTTAGGGCTAAACGATGCTGCTAAGAGTAAAAAAGATGGCAATCCAAACTGGTTTAAACTGGTTGAAACAGAAGGATGGTTTGGTGTGGGGATGGGGTATTGTTGGGGCTGCATACAACCCCTTTATTATACGAATTTCAATTTTGAGCAGTAGTCTCTAATTTCAAATTTATAATGGGTGAAGTACTATTGAAAGCTGACTTTTCCAACACACTTTTCTGTTTCAACAATCACCCATTTGCCTCTTGCCGTCGGTATTTAGTCATTCTTCACTGTAGTCATCTGCTAATCTCTCAAGGCGTATTAGGTAGACAAGGTTAATTAAAGTATCATGTTCCAGTGAAGTTGGCATGCTGATGTTGTTTTCAGTATTTAAATTAATAATAAATAAAGATATAAAAAAAAAGAAAGAAAAAAAAAAGAACAAACATAAATAAATAATTAATAAATACATAAATAAATCACAATGCAGATAATGCAATTTAATAAAACCCATTTTTGATGTAGAATATTATTCTTAGATATCATGATATGATTTTGATCTATGTAAATATGACACCCATGCTCAAAACATCAAACAATAGCGATATACTGATAAATCGTGGGGTTGATAGGTGTAATTATTCATGTGTGGTGTTCGTGTCCTCCCTATTTTCGTCTCATGCAAATATCAGGCTTAAGTCAACCTAGCATAGAACTTAATATATTCTATATTACGATTCACGGGGGTACTGTGCAATCTGACTATAACGATTTAAAGAGAGACTTGATCAGTTGGTCATATATGAAAATGTGTCGATAAACTCATATTATGAAACGTTTAAAAAAGGGAAAGAGGGCCTTAATATATATTGTTGATAAGTGAAGTGGCAAATGGAACAGGATATCCATTGTTTAAAACATTTAAAACATTTTCGTAAGATGTTTTATATAAATATTAAATCCATAATTGACTCTCCTTATTTTTATGTGAATGTAAACATGTTGCTTAGTTTGTCCTTAATTCAAAACTACGGATCTTCAAGAACTACGGAATAGTTAATTAATGATTTATAGTACATTCAATGTATAGGTTCCGTATAGCATATCAATGAAGCAATACAATAATTTCATTATATCATACGTGTATTTGATTGATGTTATTGCGAGTGAAACCCTACATACCGCATAAAACATAGGAAAGACAATGGCTCTATTCGAAAATTCTATTCTAGTTACGAAGACTATTTTAATCAAGCTTTATTCGTTTAATGTTAAATTCTTGTGGAATTGAAAGCTATAACAGTTATTAATAATTTTTAAACAAATCATGTTAGCTCTCCAATCACAAACGATCATAATTCAGCAAAAGTACGCAAAAGTAGTATCTTTCAAACAATAATAAATTTCTCTAAATAAAGTGACAAAGCTTGCTAAAAGTAGATCTTGTTCTTTATATAGAAGTACTCATACGATACACAATGCTATTTTCGAAAGATGACTTGAATTATAACTGGTTTTCTTTTCAATTAAAAATGCGATCCTGTCACGATTTTGGGGTGTTTTTCGTTCAGTGTGGTTAGTTATTGCCATTATGGGTCTATACTAATTATTATGAATGGAAACCATAAGTGTATTGATATATCATCACCAGCCTCACGATAAACATGTGGTTTACATTGTACACACATTTCATTGTAAGCTTTCATTGATCAACATAATAGATGTACGAGTCCAGCATTTAAATTGAAAATATTAAAATATACAATATTCCGCGCCTGGTACTCTTTCTGCAAGAACAAAATGCATTTTGGTATACATAAGCCTGCACTGCATGTGATTTTGTTACATATTTGTTAATGTAAGTAATGACGTATTCTTACAGCTAGATTAGGTAATTTATCATTCTTTTGTGATTAATAGAGGTATTTGGTTAATGGGCTAATTTTTTGGACTTAATGCACGTTCTGTGTGAGCCACCTGTAAGTTGAATTGGTATACATTTTGTCATCATTATCCATCGATTAAGGAGAAATGGATTTTGCCATACAGAAGGTGTAAGCATGAATTTTCGACGTATACTCAAGTAACACGAAGTGCGTTTTGTCATACTTCCACAAGAGCGGAATTTCTCTAAAGAAAGTAGCAAAGCTTGCTAAAAGTTTATCTTGTTCTTTATATAGAAGTACTCATACAATACACAATGCTATTTTAGAACGATGACTTGAATTATAACTGGGTTTCTTTTCAATTAAAAATGTGATCCTGTCACGATTTTGGGGTGTTTTTCGTTCAGTGTGGTTAGTTATTGCCATTATGGTTCTATAATAATTATTATGAATGGAAACCCTAAGTAGATACACCTGTGGTTTACATTGTACACACATTTCATTATAAGCTTTCATTGATCAACATAATAGATGTACGAGTCCAGCATTTAAATTGAATATATTAAAATATACAATAAGCTTATATCCAAGTTTTGATTTAGTCCGTGCCTGGTACTCTTCCTGCAAGAAAAAATGCATTTCGGTATACATAAGCCTGCACTGCATGTGAGTTTGTTACATATTTGTTAATGTAAGTAATGGCTTATTCTTACAGCTAGATTAGGTGATTTATCATACTTTTGTGATTAGTAGAGGTATTTGGTTAATGGGCTACATTTTTGGACTTAATGCACGTTCTGTGTGAGCCACCTGTAAGTTGAATTGGTATACATTTTGTCCTCATAATCCATCGATTAAGGAGAAATGGATTTTGCCATACAGAAGGTGTAAGCATGAATTTTCGACGTACATGTATACTCAAATAACATAAAGTGCTCACACAGAACGTGCATTAAGTCATACTTTCAGTTTAAATTTGCGCAGGGTTATTTTCACATTTTCGTCAAGAAAATTATTCGATCAATGTAGAAATACCGAAAAGGATTTCCGTCCGTTTTAATTATTTTTATAAACTGTTTGATCCTTTAGGATATTTGCCAGTAAGGTCAACTGTATTATGTTCTTTGCATTACTCTTTTTCTCGATTTGTCTTTGACATTAATGCCTGTAAGTTAAAATTCCTGCTGCATAGCTGTATTTTCGGTTGAATTCTTCCACGAAAAGAGCGAGAAAACCACTGCCGCGAACATTGCCTGCTATACAGTATGTGTTCGCGTAGTTGTACGACGAACGAGCACAGGTCACGAGTGCAATTGGTTTAAATAATAACACACAAAAATTAAATTAAATATTTGCAAAAATTAAGTGATTTATGGACATTTGTAGGACACTTTTGAATGCCATACATTCCTGAAGTTAACTTCTGGACTGATATATCGGTGAATGTAATGGACATTTGTAATAAGAGAATGTGAGGGGAAAACAAAACAAACAAAAAACAACAAAATAAAACAAAAAACAAAACAAAAACCAGATGTCTACCGCAAGAATACATGTCACACTGCCAAATAACACTTTAAGAAAGAATTTCCATCAATTCTATCTGTATTGTATTGATCAAGTGCTACTATGATCCATTGCACAACTTACGTAGGCTTTTGCATAAAGAACGTGAATTATCAACGAGAAAATGTGTGAGTGATACATTTTAACTCATTAATTGATTGTTATGGGTCGATACCGAGATCTTTAAAACAAACTACATTTAAGTGCACATCATTAATTATGTATACTGTTTTTATCGACATTAACCCTTTCACCCCTATGCAATTTTATGAAACGCTGCCATGCATTGGTCTGGATTAGTCCATTATTTTACTGTCTACAGAAGTGAAAGGGTTAAAGTGTGCTAAACAATTTTGTCGGATATGACACTGCGTCGGAAACATTATATCCAAAGACAGAAACCGGTCTTTTGAGCCATAAAATTATCTAATATATTATAGATTATCCTAAAAGTCAGATATCTGTACTCAAAACAATTTTCTTTTAACTTTCTGAAATCATGTGACACAGTAACAAAAAACGTCTGGAGTAAACATTGAAAACGGTAAACAGCATTCACTCTATCCAAAATTCTTTTTTTGATCATTAATTTCTCCTCAAAACAAAAAATAGGTTTGAGGACAGAATTTTAGCTTGAGCAAGAGAGCATTTTCTTGAATACATGTACAGGTGTTGGTAAAGTCAGGGCCCGTATTCCTATTGAAACCGTTCTCATGTTCAGGCATGAGTTTTATGCTACAACTAACTTTCTTTAAACTGTCCAAATCACGTGACACAGTTTAAAAGGAAAGTGTTAACATTAAAAACGGTATTTGGCTTTAAGCCTCTCCAAATTTTCCAATCTCAATGTCAATGCAAATGTGATATTTTCATTAAGTTAAAGCTAAAACAAGAAAATTAGACTTGAACACAGAATCTAAGTTTGAGCATAAGAACGATTTCATGAATACGGCTCAGATTTAAAGCTCAATCATTTTCCTTATTCCGTTGATAAAATATTCAAAAATTACATAATTTCTTACAAAAACTTGCAGAATCCTCTCAGGAGACTGGAAGCCGATGACAAATTTCAATGTCTAGCCTTAAATTTTGTCGTGTTCTTTTAAGTCTGAGTGACAAGCATGAGCATGAGAATGGTTTCGTGAATTCAAGACCAGTTGTGATGTATACTACAGAATGTCCTCATAGGAAGGTGTCAGAAAAAGGAGGGTTTCACTGAACATGTACACAGAGACATCGTACGTTTGTATTATTTCACTAGGTTTGTATTGATTTCCAGGAGAAATTATTGTTTTTATCAATTAATGAAATCTGGACGTTCATAGCGGTCTACAAAACTGTTCAAGATGTACGCTACACTAAAATATTAATTAATTGTTCTAATACCACTGTTGGCGAGAAACCATTTTGTCACACTATAGCGAAAACCTATGGTGCGTTTGATGTGTCAAGTTATCAAATGATAAAGTGCTGAATGATTTTTGTAAGAAATCTTTATATGGTAATTAACTATTGGGTCGTGTTTCTCACATATCATTCCCCTAACATTTACAGCTCTGTGTATAATGATGATGGAGTAATTTGACGGATCGTCTGTTCAGTGCCTCGTAATGTCATCACTGTCACAGATATGGCCTACTTGCCGAGGAGACTGTCACGGTCCAGAAGTTCAACTTAAACTGCAGGTTTCTCCAGGGAAAAAGTAAGCTCAGACGCATACTTCACAAACCGATGTTTTTGCCCTTAATATTTCCATTAATACAAATGTTGAAATATTTGTTAAGGTTTTGTTTTGTTAAAGTGCTATTACGATCTTTTAAGGACGTGCCTCGATGTGTGCAATGTGTGTTTGCTTCTGTGCATGTATGCTGAAGGAATAGTATGCTAGTGTATTTGCCTCCTTGCGATAGCGCGGGTCGAAATTCCGACTTTAGACTGACACCTTATTGAAATATCATGCTTGCTGTCTTATTCCTGGTTTCAATACCAATAGTCTGTATTCCGTCTTTGCGTATTGCAGAGTTATCTTATCTTGTGAGCAGGTATTGATTGTTACGTCATTAGTTTGTGTGAGAAAATTACGTCGTTTTCTCAAATATTGATGACGTTACACTCACAATCACAAACAAATGACGTAATAATCAATACCTGCTCACAAGAGCAGATAACTCTGCAATACGAAAAGACGGAATATGTTCATTCTGTCTTCCCTCTTGCTTTGATGCTTCCTCAGTGCCTATTCCTGTCTTTTCATATCGCCTTAGATATTTGCCTTTCTTTGTTGAAAACAGTGGTATGTTTTCTTCCTTACTTGAGTACATACTTTGTAGCAGATATAACAATAAAATAAGGCACTTAAAGCATTGAACAGAAAGAGGCCAAAAGTCAAACGTTAATGTATTTATGTGTATACCACGGCGTCAACAGAAAGGAAAAAATCTGAATTCAAAATCAATAAGCGACATCATTGCATGAGAGGGCATCAAACGAAAATGAAAGACATCATACACCTTCAACAAGAACTCGAAGAAAAATAAGGTGTTCTGGAATGATAAATGTTTCAGTCACCATATAAATGTATGCGAAGAAAAATAGAGGTCCTAGGAGCGTGCCTTTTCAAAATGCATGCAAGCAAGTGAACTTTCTGACATTATTTTGATAATCATAAAAATCACCGCCGCTGTTGTTCTCTTTACATTTTTATTATTTGCTTATGTCGATGGCATCTTGACATCAAAATAAATATTTATAGTAAGGTGGACAAATATACGCTATCTGTGATGTCGCTGTAGTCCCATATTTTATTTTCCAACGGGGCTGAAAGCATAAATCTAAATAGGGCTTAATATAGTTTGTTTTATATATGTCTAGGACATTAAGAAAACTATCTGTTTTTTAGCCTGACAGAAACATGACACGCATGGTAACATATAGGTCACTTGTTACTTCTAATAGATACCATATGCTGTAGTTGTGATAAGTATGAATACAAACGACTTGTCAGCGAGAGGTATCTGGTCTATCAATCAAGGCTGACCTCTCGCTAACCTGTCAAAGAGTACAACCAAACTGATTGGTTTGATGAGCCATGATGAATGTTATTGATACCCGTAACTATCTTAAGTGATTGGTTTGTGAAATGACTGAAATGCCGGACAAATCTACGCTCTGAGAAAAAAAATATGCGCCATTTCGTGGTATTTCAATACTACATTATTATGTTGAAATAAGACGTCATTGCCAGTTCGTTTCAGATTTGACATCGCGATTTTTATGATACGCATATTATTATTTTTTTTATAGAATATAGGTGAGTGAGTTTGTGAAACGTTTTTAATAGCTATAGCAAATCGTAATTATCATCCCAAACAGCTGTACTATTTTTAAAGGACCATTTCTCATGATGCTTTGGAGTTTTTGAAATCAAGTAAGAATAGATAGGTCTCTCAAAATACTATAAGGACAACGGGGGGGTTTTGTGGTGGCTGGATTAACTTTTGGCACGCTAGTATATGCCCTCTGACAAACAGATAAAAACAACCAAGTATGGCAATGTTTGACTTCCAGTTTACCGGTGGGTGTATCGGCAGCCTCTTCTTATCATAATGAATGACGGAGTAAAATTTAAATCTGTAAAACTTAAGAAAACGAAATAATATGTAAATGGTTCTCTTATGATGGCGTTTTTAAAATTGTTTCAGCTGATTATTTTCTTAATGTTTTTTTTTTTAATTTGCATTAAAGCTACTAAATAGAATATATAGGTAATGAATAAGAAGCAATATTAATGTGTTTTCATATACTTTAAAATACAATCGCTATCGGTTATAATAAATCTCTCCAATGCCACGAGGTATCGCCGTGTGTTATACTGATCCACTTTCAAATATATGGTTGTTTTTTATCTGTTTAGTCGCCGTCTGCTTGTGCACTTTATAAAGGAGACAGATTTACATAAATTTCAAACATTTTTTGTGAATCCTTGTTGTACAAAATGTATGTTATGAAATGTTATTGTGAAATAAAATGAAGTTTAAATCAAATGTAGGGTTGTCAATCATTGCCTTTCCTCAACGTGTAGGATAAAGAAGTCACAAAGGTTAATAATCCATATCAATTAAGTGATAGGCGATGGTTGTTTGACCAAATATCAGCCTTATGATAACTACTAATAATAATAATCACGGCGTCTAGCTCTGTTTATGTTGAAATCGATATTTTCATAACTCTAGCATAAATCTTAAAATTCCAGCCCCCGGGTGCAAAAAGCTTGGTTAGTGTTGACCAGTCGTTAAGAAAAAATAAAATATGGCAGCAACACAATGCAGAGCTCCTGATATCATTTTACTATTTAGATAGATTTGATTGGTGTGTTTTGATGAACTATTTTGCTTTCAAAGCCCTTGTTTCGCAGTGGCAACAAGTTGACTTTTTTCACTAACCACTCGTAAAAGTAAACCAATCTTTGAGCAAACCCTGGCCTGAGCTTCATTGATACCTAAAGAATAATTATATTGTTTAATCTCTTTCAAATAATGAATGAAATAGTGTCGAAAAATATCGTATATCTTATGTTTTTATGTTTCTGGTATTCATATAATTGTATGTCAGCTCCGTCTAATTTTGACGTGTCTTAGTTTAGTCATTGATGGATTGTGTTTCGTGTACTTACAAGACATATTCTATTATTTAAAACATAAGGCGCTTCCAGATATCATCAAGTACATACATAATTTGTTATATAGATACATTACAAGTTTTGTTACTAAAAACGTCTCAGACGATTTAAGACCCCTTTGTAAGAAAAGCGCATTCACAGTCCGTTTTTGTAACACAAATGCAAAGATAAAAGGAAAGGAATTGCATTATTTTCATTTTTGTTAGACGTAAATTAAAATTCACATAAGAACTCGTTGTTCTTTGCTTTATATATTTAAATAAGGATCGCATGGATGTTTTTCATACATTATTCATGATAATTAAGCTAGTCTAATAAAAGTCACCTACATGTATTTAGGTTGTTCATTTATAGTTAATACTGAGTTATGAGGAGAATAATACTGTGGTTTGCCTATATTAGTACACTTTATTTTACGAAATAGCTATTCTGTACCTATTATTGAAGACATTAAGGATTCATATCACACAACAGGCAAAACAACAGAGAACTCCGCTGTAGGTTTTCGTTAATAGAGTAACCTCCCCTTATATTCGGGGTTTTTTTTCCAAAAGAATTCCGAAAAAAATGGAAGTGAAACAGGAATCCTTAAATCCCCTTTTCCTCAAATGTTTTGTGTCTTACGCAATGCATGAACGTGTTTTTATTATAATGCTTGAATATTTTAAGAAATTTTACGTGAAAATGATCCTCACGCGAAATTTTAGTAATCGGTGTTGTCAGTTTTTGATCTTGGTTTGTTAAATTTGTCTGATTATATCTATAAAACCAACTTTTAATTTCCCCTTTTTATTACGATTTGAAGTCACATAAAACGTTTGTTGTTACTTTGTTCTGACGTAATATTCTTTAAACATGGAATGTAAAATTTTACCAGAACAAAATCTCTCGATCTTTTAAACGAACTTTTTTAAAATATATTTTTTGATAAAAATGAAACATTTTCGAGAATAATAATAATAAAAATGATACTAAATCTTAAATAAACATTTTATAATGTTTCCCTATTTTCGCAAAATTATGAAACTATAGACACCCTAGTCTTACCATTTTTTTTTTCAAATCATAAATTATGTCACTACACAAGGAGATAATTAGTAACGCCTTCAATCGAGATGGATTTGACAGCATGCATATCACTATTTGACTAAGCTTGACCCAAATGACATTGGTTGGTTTATTTGCACTTAAGAAATGCGCAGGTATGCAATTTAAAAAAAGAAGCAGTGAGGCATAACTGATTAACAGGTTATAAGAAGCTGGGTTGAGAAAGTGCAACCACTTGTAGGTGCAAGTTAATTAATCCTCGGTGACAGCTAGATGTTACTGATACAACGATGGTGTTTGAGCAGGTTAGTGCTTGGTGACTGTAAAACACTGCAAATTACTCATCTGATTCCTGTGTGTGTTTTCATATATAAAGTATTTTCAATATATACCTCTATCTTTTCTTATCTATTTAACAGTAATTCGTTTATTTGACTATATCCCCGGCCTTGATCTTGATTTCATTGATCAGGCAATTAGTCGTTTATCAACCGTTTGTTAGTCTGAAAAATTAAATCATCCTTTCAGGCTGACTCTTTCGGTAAGTTTCGGGGTCACTCGGCAATTTCCGTCATACCCCCACGGAAATAGCCTAGTCAATCAGGTGAATGTAGGCGGAGCTTGCCTTGAACTAACCCCTTCCAGCTGGTTACTTTCTTGAGAATACGACGCACAGGATATTGAAATGACTCCCAATAGGTGTCGGATATTGCCTTTAGGAATATCTATGAGTTTGGTTCGGTATAATAAAACAGTTAAAATATGGGCTTCGCCTCGGGAGATAGACATTGTCTCGTGGAACCAAAACCTTTCTATCTCCCTCCAGCGAATATTTTAACTGTAAACCGTGAGTCATATCGTTAGGTGTTGCTGGAACTGCCGACCTTATGTCGTGTGTTAATCCTTTGAGACATATAGTAATTAAGATACTAATGGACCTCCTGTCCGTTGACAACAGGTTATCGGCGAAAGATATAACAGATTATCCTCCCTTTTCTCAATGCTTAAATGCTGGCTATTGCGGCATTATTGCAGCAAATAAACATTAGATAATTTTGAGTTTGCTATAGGTCCCATACGTAATATGCTGCTGTTATCGCATATCCCCTCTGTTAGCTTGTGACTGAAGGCTACTTATTGTTAACACATCATCTTGAATACGCGATGTCAAGTGAATTAAAATAAATAATACAAGCTTACCGAGGGGATATGCGATAACAGCAGAATATTTCATGAGTGCTTACTGTTTTGTTGTTAATGTTTTTTATGTTGTAGTCTTGTTTCATAGTGGCCGTTTATCTTCGTTTTATGCTGTGATATGTAAGTGTTTATGATTGCCCTAAAAATGATGACTTCCTTTGTCTGCACTGTCGTTATTACCTCTTTGATTATTACTTTTGAGTTATATATTATATATTCCTGATATCTTTGATTTAGGTCAAAGTTCTATTTCCTGTATCATTTCAGTTAACGTTTATTGTTCATTTGGAATTATATTGGCAAGATCAGTATATCTATTCGTGTAGACATTAATTATTTTTCGTCAATAATTGTTCACATTCCAATTTAAGCAATAAAGCTATTGTAGCACTTCATTATGCTAACTATTGAATATGTAGAAGCGTTGTATTTCTGCTAGTAAATTATTGTTGTAGCGCTCAATCATGAGGCGCGTAACGTGAAAATGGTCACTGAGGCGCGGAAACATGTGTCCGCTAAAGAAATATATTTAAAGTGATTAAGTAAGTCCTAATTATAATTAATTAAAATATATTTCTTATTGTTTAACTGTTTTAGAAGATAAACATAACACACACACATCGGTGAGTGCACCTTTAACACTTGGTAAGACGCTGTAAACAAAAAATGAATTACACTGCGATTTTCTTAAAGTAAGGCATTATATCTTTTCAAGGATCCCCGTACCACTGCCATTAACCGTATGGATCAGAAACTTTTTTCCGGCATGACTGTACCTTTGATGAATCATTTCTGAAACGATTGGAATTTCATGAAAAAAATAATCGAGATAAAATGAGAAAAAATATCAGTAAAAGTGTTCGAAATGTAAAAATTCGGCATGGCTAGAAGAGGATTCGAACCCTGGTCCGAGATTGTGATATTGCATGAACTACCTAGTCAACGGAAGTCTCCTGTTCCAAATGCGCTACAGTTATATAAAAAACGAAATTAAGGGGAGGTTACTCTTTATACGAAAAATCAAAGTGGAATTCTCTAAACATTTGCCTGTAGTGGGACAGGGATATTTAAGCATACGATCCGTCAACACAATAGGGCAATTTCCGTAAACGACGGTTTCCGATCGCACAACGGAGTAATTTTGGCAAAACGTTAGGTACGAAAATTGGAGAGACAGTTGTCGTTTATGAAGGTAGAAAACAAAAAGAAAAAAATGTTAAAACATTAACTATTTTTTAGAATAAAAGGACGAAGAAAGTATAAATCATACGCTGTTCAGGTTTAACCTTGAGGACATAATAAAGAACGTTTTTCTTCTTCTTGATCAAACACTAGTGTCTCATCAATAACACTTATCATTTAAATGTCAGTCTGTTCTGCTCTAAGCATGACAGCTTGGCCAGACCTGACATTTAGCGCGGGCTTAACACGTGTAGAACAGAGAATTTTACCCTGTAAAAGTAGGCAACATGCTGTCATATGTTTTTGCAGTCAATATTCATAAAAGTTTGAATAGTGTTTTACTTCTCTGAAATTATGCAGGTTGCGAAATGTGGTTTATAAAAAAAGAGCCAGTATTTTGCAATGGATTTCCCCACGGCCATTCAACATTGTTAACATACAATTGCATGTCTGAATATCAGGATTCTGTCGGTGGCAGTACCTTAAAATACAAACTAACACTACGATTTAGGATATGTATTTTTTTAAATTTAAACTCACATATGTTAAAATCAATTGACAAATGATAAATCGAAATGAACGGAAAGTCAATTTTAACATGCGTACGAATTATGGTAACACATACGTGTCGTATACTTTGTATTATGGTAACACATACGTGTCGTATACTTTGTATTATGGTAACACATACGTGTCGTATACTTTGTATTATGCATGTTTCACGATAAAACTATCGATATTCTGCCATACTCGTAAAATAAATATGGTATTCGGTGGAAAACCATTAAATAACCCATATAGTTGTGTATTACATACATGTATATTACACCATTAAAATATCGATATTCTACCATACTCGTGAAATGTATATGGTATTTAATGGGAAACCATTAAATATCCTTTATATATGGTGTAGAACGTATATTTCACTATTAAAATATCGATATTCAGCCATACTTGTAAAATATAAATGGTATTCAATGGGAAACTACCATTTTATATCCTCTATGTATTGCGAATAACGTATGTTTCACGATATAAAAATCGATATTCTGCCAAACTTGTAAACAATATATGGTATTCAATAAGACATATAGTCTTTATTGGTGGTATACGGGGATAGGGGTAGGTCGTGTTGGCAGAAAAATACAAAATGACGGTTTAGGGAAGGTATCCCTTCCTTTATAGTCCTCAAGAAGAGAGTAAGAGCAAACAGATATGAAGTTTGTACTCCCTTTTCCATAATTCCAAAGTCTGTCACTGGCTAGTGTTTGCTTCAATGCCGTGATAATTTAGCGACCTACAAATGTAGCTTTTCTATCGGATTAATGACAAATGTCCCGTAAAGACACACAGGTGCCTATTTGCTGCCTTCGGCTCATTATTGTTTTTTAAATATCAGATTGATTATTTTTCAATTTATGTCCTTTCCCGTTAAATAATGTAACTGTGAGCTATGAGCTCCTGTTTAAGTGTCTTGATAATGAGCAGTTTGGTCCGAAAAAAATGACAAGCTTCTATTGTCTACACTGTTGCATTTCCTAGTATTTCCTTGTAATTATAGCAATACATTTAGAAGACTAATATTTTTACATATTATGGAGACTTGTATTCTGAACAAACGTGTTTGAGAAACTCTTTTACTGTATATCAAAATATTGAAAGGCTCTAATACAGACATTTTGGAAATCGATGAAAGTAACTTTGAAAAATACTCACAAAATATCATCTGTATACAGGAACAAATGGCCATGGCTGGAGGAGTATCTATGATTGTGAGTGAAGCAGCGAGGAAATCTTTTGTAGAATAGAGGGCCATGAACGAAGCTTAACGTACCTTCAACTGTAATCAAATAATGAATATCTGTTAGTCATTGTCTGTTTTTCATCAACATAGGAAGATTAGGATAAAAAGAATGACCTTAATGGACAAAAAACATCGTCATCAAACTTGGCGCCCTGCTAGTTATGGGAGATATGAACGCTAAAGTTAGTGTGAACAATACTGATATTGAGGATGTGAAAGGACAATAAGGTGTTCTGAAACAATAAGGGTGAAGGACTGATGGATTATTATGCATTACAGTCTGGTTATAGGAGGCACAACAGTTCCTTATATGGAGTTCATATATTAACATGGACCTGTCCAAATAGGAAAGTGAAAAATGGGATACACAACATGATAGGTCGTAAATGGGGAATATCACTGCAGGATATAATGTACGAAGAGGGTCGCATTTTACCTATACTAGTAATTGGAAACAGGTAAATCGTGGGCGGACAAAGACGGAATAAGATTGAAGGGCGTTTAACATAAAAAACTGAAATAAAAGGAATGTCTGTGTAGAAAGGAGGAGCAGGTTAACAATATTAGGATACTGTAAAAAAAGAAATTTTGACGAGTGGAAATGTTCGCGTTGACACTGGTTCTGAAAGATATTTATGCTATATATATGTAATAAAAAAATATATTTATAACTATTTGCATGTGATATTTTCGCACTTATTTACTCAACGCAAATACTTACACACCGCATACATTTCCAGTATTTGGGAACGAGAATGGATGAACCTTGGGGAAACATCAGTAGTGCTTATTCTGGCATGAGTGTGAATTTGACAAATCTAGGAAATTGTTGAGGACAGGAAAATAGTGAAACAACAGCTGCAATCACATAGGGATGAAACTGATCAGAGGTAACGTAGTTTCAGAACTAAACGGAAGTAAAAGTAAGCGCAAGGGTTGTCCCAAAAAACCGACGAATAAAGATGGCTGAAATAGCTTCATAAAGAGGGGTCTTGAAGATTCTACATACATTCACCAGACAGCTATGTGTGGGGAAATACTTCAAGCATCCAGGACAAAAATGAAAAACATCAAGCTAACAAAATAGAAAGGAAGGAACGTTCATCATCATCGTCGTCGTCATCGTAATCATCGTCGTCGTCGTGATCATCATCATCATCATCATCATCATCATCCTAATCATCTTCATCATCATCGTCCTCATCATTAATAAGCAGTTCATTTCGATAATAAAGGGAAACACGATATCATCATTATTATCATCATCGTCGTCGTCATTATCATAACCTAAAGGTTGTAATCGCAGCGTGAAACCTGAATCTAAAGCGTAATACCTAAAGCGTGACTATACAGTATATAATTTACCTAACTGATGTTTTGCAAACTTGCGATATTATCAGTAACTCGAAGCCACGTATTTCACACAGCTTCTAATCTTAGCTGACCTGTATATGTATATTTAAACCTTTTCTCACGCCCAGGAGTAGGCAGACAGATCAATTAGAACACGTTGTAAGTTTTATATTCATGTCTATACGAGTCAAGGTTGATGACCACCCTTGCTATATATAGCACGTTTATCTTTTACAATACGTCACTATTTAATCTAGTTTGTCACCTCAGTTTGCCGCCTGAGAAACGTGCGTCTGTTTAAGCCGTTCCAACAAATGCACAATGAGCAGATCATTCCCTCGAATCAAAGCTGTCCGAGCGTACGTTACGGAAGCCAAAGACGGGGACCAAGGAGCGGACTGTCATGACGTGAACGATAAACATTGGATCAATGGCTTCCCCACGCCAATGGCAAGCCCAATGTCTGTGTATCCACAGTACACAGCATTATGGAAGTCATGGGGAATCAACGCTCTTAGCACTATGGTTGTTGAAGTTGAGGCTGAAAACGGCGAATGCGGGGTTGGAATCACCATCGGAGGAGAACCCGGATGTTACATTGTGGAGAAACACCTGAGTCGGTTTGTAGAGGGTCAAGATCCGCGAAATGTGGAGTTGATGTGGGACCAAATGTTCCGTGCCACCCTCAACTACGGACGGAAGGGATTGGCAATCCATGCCATCAGCGCCGTAGACCTGGCCATTTGGGATTTACTAGGCAAACTCCGTGGGGAACCGGTTTATGCAATGCTAGGTGGTAAAGGAAAGGACCGACTTCCAGTTTATTGTACAACATCCCGTCCCGACATTGCTAAGAAGATGGGATTTGCCGCCTCGAAAATCACATGTCCATATGGTCCGGCTGATGGAGAGGAAGGGTTCAAGAAAAATGTTGAATTCTTTAAAGGATGGCGCGAAAAGGTTGGTCCTAACTTTCCACTCATGCTGGACTGTTACATGGCCTTGACCCCACAATATACCGTGAGGCTAGCCAAGGCGCTCGAACCTCTCGGTCTCAAGTGGATCGAGGATTATGTTCTTCCTGACGATTATGAAGGATACGAAGACGTACGGAAAGCCATGTTGGGATCCGAAGTCTTGCTAACCACTGGAGAACACGAGTACAGTCGTTATGGATACCAGCTTCTTTTGAAATCCCGATGTGTGGACATTTTACAACCAGACATATCCATGATGGGCGGGATCACCGAGGCTCGTCGATTGGTTGCCATGGCATCCTCTCACAATGTCATGGTTATACCACATGCCTCTAGTATTTATGCCTACCATCTACAATACGCCTTCTGTAATTGTCCAGTAGCAGAATTCATAAATATGAGCCCCGAGGCTGACAAGATCGTGCCATATTTCGGAGGGTTGTTTCCTGACGAACCCCTTCCCGTCAACGGTTGTATTGACCTTCCGGATAAACCCGGGTTTGGCGTGACCTTGTGTAAGGATACACTAAGAAGGCCTTACCAGAGGAGTGAGGACGCAAGTCGTGAACAGGCGGAGTTAAACATTAATTTCAAACCTTCCGAAAAATCCTTCATGCCATTTTAGCTCCAATTTTCGTGATTTGTTAATAGCTCCAAGCTTTATGATTTGGAACATTGTACATATGAAGAGAGAACTAGTACCCAGAAGCTTTGTGTGGACAGGGAATCATGAACGGAGCCCTTTTTCAGTGTTGAAAGGAGGGGGTGTAAATAAAGTTCTGGTCTATTGAGCTTTTCCTTTTAACACCCTTGGATTTACTTCAGGAAGTGGTTATCTCAATCTTGTGCTGATTTATCTAGGCTTTGAATCCAATTAAGGCGAATAGACATTTGAAAATATCGCATTAAAAGTATCTCATTCAGTGTTTGAAAAAACTCTTTGCAAAAATAAAACAGTACATTTGTTTGAAGATGTCTCTCATTTTTTTCTGTTACCCTGTTACAACAGGGACCTGAGATTTAAGACACAGTATACATTGTGATATCTCTTCTACTGAGTGTGGAGTATTATTAGATATTTTTTGGGTCTAAAAATCTCCAAAATACAAACTTTGTCTTACTTGGTATGTCCCTGTGCCGGTTACGTTTTCAGACATCACAAATTCAAGTCATCGGGATGTTTGCTCAGTTACAAGATTGCAGATATGACGGTCATCTAGTAACAGGTATTGTATGTTTAGTTATCTGGGCCGCGGTCGCCGAGGGGTTAAGGCGACTGACATTCTGCTACTAGAAGCCCTAGTGCTTGTACAATGAAATACATCTAGAAAAAAAAAGAAAAAAAGAAAGAAAGAGGGCAAGAACGTTTTATTTCAGTTGACGTAAATAAATGTAACAGAACTTGAGAGTGATCAATATCCAAAGGTCATTGAAATTAAAACAACATGAAAACCAACATGATAACAAGATCTGGTATCTCACAGACAGAAATGATGAAGGAAGCAGGAAGTTAATGTAGATGTGCTACACAATCTTCATCATCATCGTCGTCGTCGTTGTCGTGATCATCAACCAAACGATGATTAAGATCAATACTAATGTTGAGGATGTGAAAGGGGGGTCTGAAAAAATAACGGTGAACGACTGATTGATTTCTGTATACATAGCAACCTGGTTAAAGCAGGCAAAACATTTCCATATATGGAGTTCATACATTAACATGGACCTACCCAAATAGTGAACAAAGGGATACACCACATCAGGCTAGATCGTAAATGTCACTGCAGAATGTAGGCTGCGAAAAGAGTCATATTTTACCTAGTAGTTGGGAAAAGGTGAAATATGGGCGGACAAAAACAGAATAAGATAGAAGGGCGTTTGACATTAAACAAACGGAAATGAAAAGGAACTTCTGTGCAGAGAGGAGAAACAGGTTACCAACATAAAGATACTGTAAAGGTATACATTTTCGCATTGCAACTCTTTAAACTGTTCGTGATGTTGAATGTTTTGCGTTTACAATTTATATATATTTATCATTTATATCTATAATCTAAATAATCTATTATTAAATATTCGCATGTTGGTATTTTCGCGCTAATTTTTTCAACGCTCAAAACGCCAATATTTTCACACTGCGAACATTTCACCTGTTATAAGCATTTAAGAAAGAGCATAGATGAACCGTAGGGACACAGTAATACTTATGCTGGCATCGACTGTAATAAAATAGAGGCACAACAGACGGAGTGAGTTGGCTGCAGTCATATTGAGATGAAACTTATCATAGGTGACATGATGTCAGAACTCCCAAAGGGACAAACAAGTAAAAGCAAAGTACAAGGATTGCTCCAAAGCCACACATCAAAAGAGGGCTGCAGTACCTTCATTAAAAACAGGACATCAGGATTCTACATAAATTCACGTGGCATCCGTGTGTTGGAGCATCAAAGGTTCAAGCATCAAAGACAAAAATGAACCCATCATGCAAACAAAAATAGATGGAAGGAACGTTTAAGAACAGTTTAATAGAAGACCCTATTAATATGACAAAAGTTGGGAGTGATCAATATCCAGAGGACATTAAAAATTGGAAAGTTTAAAGACCAACCAAATAAACAACATGATCTGGTAACTGCCAAACATAAATAATGCAGGAGAGAGAGGAAGAAAGTCATCATCATCACCATCGTCGTCGTCGTTCTCCTCCTCCTCCTCCTCCTCATTCCTCTGCTACAAAATAAAGAATGATAATTTATTTTGTGTTGCCCTTGTCTGTTGCGAATAGTAAACTACACTCTTCGATTTTCAAGCTTCTGTTTTATCACTGTAGCTACAGTTGGTTGTTATGCTGAAGGTCATTTGTGCGTCACAATCTGTTGCTGTTTCCATACCAACTCGTCTGATCCCGGCAAATTGCCTTGGTATATTATTACAAAAAAATACTGTGATATTGGTATCAGCTACACCTTTTCAAACAGGCGGGCGGACTGGTCAACTGGAATAAATTGTGACAGATTTATATTCAGGTCAGTACCCGTCATATCACGCTTATCGTACACAATATGTAGCTACATCAACCCAGTTTGTCACCTCAGCCGCCTAGAAAACGTACGTTTGTTTAAGCCATTCCATCCAGCACATGCACCATGCGCAGATCATTCCCTCGAATCAAAAGTGTCCGAGCGTACGTTACGGAAACCAATGACGGGGACCAAGGAGCGGACTGTCATGACGTGAACGATAAGCACTGGATCAATGGCTTCCCAACGCCCATTGCTAATCCCATGTCTGTGTATCCACAGTACGCACCATTCCGGAAGTCATGGGGAATCAACGCTCTTGGCACTATGGTTGTTGAAGTTGAGGCTGAAAACGGCGAGTGCGGGGTTGGAGTCACAATCGGGGGTGAACCTGGATGTTACATTGTGGAGAAGCACCTGAGTCGGTTTGTAGAGGGTCAAGATCCGCGAAATGTCGAGCTGATGTGGGACCAAATGTTCCGTGCCACCCTCAACTACGGACGGAAGGGACTTCCAATCCAGGCCATCAGCGCCGTAGACTTGGCCATTTGGGATTTACTAGGCAAACTCCGCGGGGAACCTGTTTATGCAATGCTAGGTGGTAAAGTGAAGGAGCGTCTTCCGGTTTACTGTACAACGGCCCGTCCCGACATTGCTCAGAAGCTGGGATTTGTCGCATCAAAAATCACTTGTCCTTATGGTCCGACGGCCGGAGAGGAAGGGTTCAAGAAAAATGTTGAATTCTTTAAAGGATGGCGCGAAAAGGTTGGTCCTGACTTTCCACTGATGCTGGACTGTTACATGGCCTTGACCCCTCAATATACGGTAAGGCTAGCCAAGGCGCTGGAACCTCTTGGTCTGAAGTGGATCGAGGAATTTCTTCCTCCTGACGATTATGAAGGATA